>SEYY01005039.1:5000-20000 GCA_009176605.1 Armadillidium nasatum | reverse complement strand
TTCACATCTCACGGGCATTGCCCTATTCGAGGAGAGGAACTTTTCTAGGTAGTATATACCTAGAATTCCATAGTGGGATCGAACTGGCGCCCTCAAGCACGTGAGTCAATTTATGGTGCTCTTCCAAAATGTGATCAATCGAAGGTCTGAGATCTACCAATCTAGAACATTCATGTACCATTAAATTCCGAAAAAAAAATAGAAAAAAATAACTTACATGGATTTATTTATTAATAAAAAACAAGAAAAAATTTAGAAATAAATTGATTACTAAATGAAGAACATGATATTTTAGTATTTTTTTTTCCTAAAAGCACTAACAGGTTGATTTATTCGGTGTCTTATTGAATTTTAAGAAATTTTATAGCTGTTTTGTTAGCTTTAATTAAAAAAACAAATCATACTACTTTTAGTAAAATATTTTGTTTTTTTTCTAAATTAAGGTCTACTTTTTATATCAAATTATATCTTTTTAAAAACATTTCAATTAATTACATTAGTTTTGCTAGGGAAGGAATATTTGCTTCTCTGTTAGCGTTGATTTACCTATTAAGTCCAGGTTGGGTTAAGTCGATCTAGTTTGTTAGAAATATAAAACTAGCTCGACTCAACCTAACTTGGACTTGAAGTGTAAATGTAAGCTAGCTACAGGCAAATAGGCCTAACCTGACAAACTCCGGCTCCGTCAGCCCTTAAAAATAAAATAAAAAAAATAAAAAATAGTAAAACAAAAGGAAAAAGCTTAGACGTGAAGAACAAAGAAACAAAAATAAGAAAAAAAAATTCTGATAAACTTGACTAACATCAAGTCAAAAAGTCAATATAAATCCAGGGATTCTTTCCTTATCAGTCGTTGGTAGGTCTCTTGTTGGAAGAGCATCATATATATATATATATATATATATATATATATATATATATATATATATATATATATATATATATATATATATATATATATATATATATATATATATATATATATATATATATATATATATATATTACACAAACACACACACACACACACACACATATATATATATATATATATATATATATATATATATATATATATATATATATATATATATATATATATATATATATATATATATATATATATATATATAATGCCCAAAAATCCTTCTAAACCGTCTGGCGATATGGATGAACGCATAAGGATCTTATTAAGCGATAATGAGTTTTTAACGCACACTTTCTTCTTTGGCAATGGAGTTATTAGTACTTAACCTTGAAAATTGCTCACTATTTACTAAAGAACAAATTTATCACGGTTATGATGAATGTTCTTACCATTCATCAATTGAAAGAGAAGAAAGAACGGTTTCTTCTCAATCTGAACCGATATTTCCATCTTCTGATGCATTTACAATACCGATATGATTAAAAAATGTGATGATATATGAAATGAAAGACTCCAACCTTGCTTAATACCAATACCAATGAATATCTACTAGATCAACGAATCATGATCAATGACTGATTAATAATAAATTTATATTAATCACCTTGACAGAACATAAACAGAATTAAACCTATTATACTTAATGGGATCTCTGGGCACACCTATTTAGTGGAGGAAAATAGTTTGAGGCAATAAGAGGTGAAACAAAGAACAAGATTGTGTTTGGAGTAGAGCGGATTTTGTTCAGTTTTTATTTAAAGACCTGAAAGAGAAGGGTCAAAATTAGTGTTACAGTTAAACAATTGAGGAGACTTACTATGATTGTTTCGAAGATTGTTGCTTTCGAAGTGCATTTAACATATATATGTATATTATATTTTACAACGCTAGGTATATATTTGAGTAGAAGTCTATTGAAAGGATAGTAAGAAAGAGGTAAATAAGAATAATATATATCCTATAACCTCATACCTTTAAATTTTGAATTTTGAAGACTTGTAACGAACAAGCAAAAAAAAAAAAAATTACATTTTATAAAAACGTCTGAACGCGATGATAAATTTGAAAAGTGTCTATTAGAAAACCGGCATCTTCATTAGGCACCAAATTGTTGAGTGCCACATCGACACAAAAAAACAAAAACAAACCAACTTTACAAACCCCTATGATCCTATGAAGGAGAACTTCTCCAGTATAAAAAAATACTTAAAATATATAAATTATATGCACTAAATAAATTAGTGAAAGTATATAACAGTTTTTATAGTGTTGACAAGTGAATGAAAAGACGGATGACACTTCCTTTTAATCGCAATATATATATATATATATATATATATATATATATATATATATATATATATATATATATATATATATATATATATATATATATATATATATATATATATATATATATATATATATATATATATATATATATATATATATATATATATATATATAAAACTTAAATATTAAATTTAACGTTGAATATTAGTTTGGAATAATGTAAGTGAAATTAATTCTCTATTTGTTATACATATATTACAGTAAATTCGTAAAGAGTGATTTTGAGATAAGACGTCAACGAAATTGCAGAAATTGCAGAAAATATTTAACTATACATTTATTTTTATATAATAACTTGTTGCCTGTTAAACGCTAAGAATAATTGACTTTGTGCGTAATATAAAGTAAGATTTAATGAAAAACATAGTATAAGTATTACTTATATAGTATAAGTATTCCTTACATAAGTAATTTGATAATTTTACACACACAAAATATTTCCAATATTCATTTATTTAAATGTATCGTTTATTTTTAATCAAGTATGTAAAACAATAATAATAATAATAATAATAATAATAATAATAATAATAATAATAATAATAATAATAATAAATAATAATAATAATAATAATTTTTTTAGAATAAATCTTGAAATAGTATCACGTTTACTCATGCGTTATATTGTTTACAGGCTTGATTTTGCAAATTATAGTTTTCCAGTAAATATAGCTGCACCAGGAACATTCCTTCATGATACATTTCTTCAAGATCATCCTAATTGTAATCCAAAGGATGGAATTTTCCTTCAACTTACAGAGTTTGCAGAAGATCCAAGGATTATAAAGACTCATTTGCCCTTTTCTCTACTTTCTCCGTCTCTTCTAGAAACCTGTAAAGTTAGTTCTCTTTAATGTCACAAAAAAATAAATAAATAAATAAAATAAATAAAATTTCAAGGTAATCAGTCAAAAATTAAAAAAAATTTTTTAATAAGTTGATCCAGTCCTGAAATTTAACTAATCGTAAAAAAATATATATTAACATTATTTTATATTAATATATTAATAAAATATATTAATATTAATAAAATATATTAATATTTATATTATTATTTTTTTTCATTATTCGTGTTAGTGATACGAAACTGTGTGGTACAAGTGATACGAACATAATTTTTTCAATTTTTAAATACTTTTTACTCCAATTTTCATCACAAAAATATTCTTTTCGAGTCTTTTCCTCCTAACTTATATAATCTTGTTTTTTTCCCGTATTTTATATCTCTTATTGTTGTTGCTTTTGACGCTGTTTTCCTGTTGCTTTTTCCCATTGCTATCGATATTCTGGTTGTTATTTTTGTCGTTGTTGTTTTTTTTTCACTCGTCTGTGTCGCTGAGTTTTTGATATTCTGCTGTTTATGTCGCTACTGTCGTTGTCGTAGCTGTTTAAGCTGTTATTATTGCTGTTACTGTTGTTATTGTTGTTGTCGTCTTTGTTGTTGTTGTTGTTGTTGTTGTTGTTGGTAATGTTATTTTAAATGTTATTTTTTTCTTGTTCATTTGTAACGCTTGAATTGTTTTTATTGTTGTATTTTATTGTTGTTTTTTGTTGTTGTCACTGTATCTGTTGTTGTAGGTTTTGATGTAATTTATTTTTGCTTTTGTTTTTGTAGGTGTAGCTGTCGTAGCTATTATTTTGCCTATTTGTTGTTCTTGTTGGTGGTGATGAAATTGCTGCTGCTGCTGTGGCTGTTACTGTTATTGGTTCTATTATTATTTTTATTATTATTATTATTATTATTATTATTATTATTATTATTATTATTATTATTATTATTATTATTATTATTATTATTATTATTATTATTATTATTATTATTATTATTATTATTATTATTATTATTATTATTATTACGTTTAAATTTATTCCAGGTAATTTACATGGCCAGAGATCCTAGAGACGTGGTTGTCAGTTACTGTCACTTTTCAAGGCTTGTAAATGTAATAGATTTTGTGGGATCAACGTCAGATTTTGTGGATCATTTCGTTAACGATACTTGTAAGTTTCTTAAAAATAAGATAAGTAGTTACTGAAACAATATATCTAATAACTAGTTAAAATTATAATTTTTTTGTAATGATGATGTAAATTCAAACTAGAATAGATTTGAAAGCTAATTTTCCTGTTGAGATTTGGGCTATAAGGCGAAAGAGCTGAATATTTTTGTTTGTTTAATTTATCTCTACTTCATTTATCAAACATCTTAATTAATACTTAACCTACATAAGAATTCCCAAACTTTTATTTTTATATAATTTCTACTTAGTGTTGTACAGTCCTTTTTGGAAGCATTTAAAAGAGGCCTGGAATAAGAGGAGTCACCCAAATATTCATTATTGTTTTTATGAAGACATGAAAGCAAATCCAAAAAAAGAGATAATTCGAATCAAAAAATTTTTTGGATTTAGACATAACAGAAAGTCAAATAAACGATGTAAGTATGTTCAAAATTAAATATTAGATTTCTTAAATTTCATCAGCAAATGTAAAGGGAAATATTTTAAAAAAGCAGTTGTAGAAAAAAATACACATACTGTTTAAAAAATAATTATATCCTGTATAAGACTTTTATATCTTAAGAAAATGGCTACATTAATTAATCTAATACCTAAATAATTGTATTTAAAAGCATATACATAATTATATTATTTATTTATTAATAGACACAAGGGGTAGTACATTAAGTTTTATCTTATATTTAACAATATCGATATTTTACAAATATTACAAATCTAAATTAAGATCTTTATATAGAAAGCCATGATGATATTACATTGCTTAATTTTAAGAAGGAAAATGGTGGAAAATTGATATGTTTACTTTTCACTCTCTCCACAAAATGGGAATATATGCAAAGATTTTAATATGTAACAAATTATTGGTAGGATAATTATAATATAGCATATTCCTTGGAAAATAAGAAAGTTAATTACATGAAACTTCAAGATCAGTTTATCCTTATTTTTTTATCTAACCCTCTTGAGAATGTTAATATGTGAATCATCCATTCATGTAGTTCTTTTCTATTTTAAAACAAATCGATAAAGCAACTGAAGCAAAATACTTAAATCATTGTAATTGAATTAAATTTAAAAAAATTTTTTTCCAAACATTCACTTCATAAATTTTTCCAATATCTTTATTCACAGATTGTTTATTATACAAGTTTCCAAGAAATGAGTAAAAGAGAAAATAAAAAGGTTATAGGATCAGACGTTGAAGTTATAAACTCTAAAATCTTAAACAAAGATGGCGGATTTCTCAGGAAAGGTATTTTTTCTTCATTTTCTCCAATTTCTTTTGCTTTAAATTAATGTTATGAAATCGGAGTTATGGAGCCCCATATTTAAAAGGATTCAGCTGGTGGATTTTAAAACTTATTTTGCTTCTCCTTTTTAAAATAAAAAATAAACCTGATAAAAACAAATAATATGTTTTCATGACTTGAAAGTGTTTTAAAAATGTTTTGAATCTAAGCTAAATTCTAAAGAATTCAAAATTGTTCATATTTCTGTACTATGCAGTTATACATTATATTGAAGGAATTGCATCAAGGTTTGTGAAGAATAGTTCTAAAGAATTTTAAAAAAATGATTTAAAAAAAATAATTCTAATATATTATCTAATCAAATATTTACTTTAAAATATAGATTACTTGAAGAAGCTACATCACTTTAAGTTATTGTACAGCCTGAGTTGATCTGTCATTTTAAAGTAAACTAAATTAATAAAGAAAACTCATTAGTTTAAGTTAGGTAATAAAAAATATAATAAAAAGAAAAATAAGGTTTGAATAACACATTCTTTTTTCTAAAATATAACATCAAATTATTCAAATTTTTCTTCTGTAATAAAATGGTTTCTTAGTTTCTGTTTCAGGAGTGACAGGAGATTATAAAAACAAACTTTCTGAAGAAGATATTCAAAAGATTAACGAATGGACGAAGGAAAACACTCGAGATATGGACGACGAATTTAAATATAAAATTAAATAAAAATAAATAAAGAGGAAAGACATAATAATTAAATTAAAAAAAGTTTTCTTACAAGTAATTAAGCAATTTAGGTCATTGACATTTCAATTTTAAAATTAAATTAAATTTCCTAACAAAATTTTTTTTCCTTTCTCCTGTTCTTCACTTTCTTCTCTTAAAACTTCGCGCAATTTTAAGAGTCGTAAACAAGAGTTTTGGTTTAAAAACTGCTAAAAGTATGTCTTGTCAGAAATTTATAAATTAAAATATGAAAATTTTAAAGACATTATGAAAAACTGCCTCATTCTGTTTCCCTTTAGTTTTAAGCTTGTGAATGAAGAATAAATGTCAATAAAATTGTGAATCTTCTTAGTCTCGATAAGATAAAATTCAAATAATATAAAAGTAAATACTTAAAAGGGAAATTTAAACTCTAAATGGTGAGATTCTGTCTGAAATAAGCAATAGTTAAGTTCGATAATTTTAAGAATTAAACTATGTTGATGAGTGACTAATATATACTTAAAAGTAAGAAAATTTTGATTTTAAAAGAATATTGGTATGAATACACAGTAGGATTATTTAATATCCTAAGTAAAGAAGTTTGGTCACAACCATGACCAGACCAAGAATGTTGGTGTTCTTCAAAGGTAAGATGAAGGAACCGACAATAGAGATAAGAAAGATGGGGAGTGTTTTTTATTTTTTATTTCTTTTTTTTTTTTAGAAAGAGATATAAAGAAGTTAAGTTTTAATAAAAATATAAAAAACGAGCTGAATTTCATAAAGTTGGAGTGACTACACACGGATATCCCATTCAGAGCAGCAAGAATAGAAATGGAAAGTTGAAAAAGGGAAGAAAAAGAGATAGTAGATTTGAGAATGGAATAAATTAATGTCGAATTATCGGCATAAAAATGTACTTTAAATGAAAAACAGAAATAGAGAACGAGATAAAAAAAAACATGACGAACTAACACAATTGACAGGGAAAGAAAAAGTCACTCTATCAACAAGTAGTGACATCAAACTATCTGAGAGAAAATTAGACTTGATTGATGCATAGTAAAAAATGAAAACAAAGTAAGGGAACTGAGAAAACAGCTATTCATGTCATACTCTGTTAAATGAGTTGGATATGCCAGGCAGATCATAAATTCGTAAGATATGAAAGTTTTATGTTTTCAGATCGAGACTAAAAGTGGATATCCAGACTTATCTATAATTATGACAAACGTCTTGTTCCTTTTTTGGATTAATATACTTAAAGGACCAAACTCTTTCTGTAATATTTTATTTTAACAGAGTACGTTATGAAAGAAGTCCGTGCTTCAAGAATCGCAGTCAAGATTTCCTAATTAGTGAAACATCGTGAAGCTCTCTTTTCCTAAAATTATACATTTTCACCATTTATTATTATTATTATTATTATTATTATTATTATATTATTATTATTATTATTATATTATTATTATATATTATATATTATATATATATATATATATATATATATATATATATATATATATATATATATATATATATATATATATATATATATATATATATATATATATATATATATATATATATATATATATATATATATATTATTATATTATATTTATGATAAAATATTACAATGTAAAATATCAATCACCTAAAATAGTGATAGCATCTGCACCTGCACCTGCACCCGCATCCGGCGGAGCATCCTCATTCGCACTTGCGGAAAATTCTACATTCGCATCCGCAATCGCATTCACACTTAACGAAAATTATATATTCGCATGAACCTAATATAAAGAAATAATATGAGGTTGATTTTGGATGCTGGTTCACTATCGGAAACAAAGAAAACTTGTAAAAGATAATGATTGAATCATTGCAAGTGCTACTGAATATCTAAATCTATTATGAGAAGAGATAAAAAAAAAATGTGTGCTGCTAGTATGTGGTCTAAATTTGTTGTTTGTTTTATAGCATAAAGAGAAATTAACTATTGTTTAACCACCAATCACAGGTCGGGGGATATAAGGAACTGAGCCTCCTGTAGAAAAATGTGTGCTGCTAGTATGCGGTCTAAATTTGTTTCCTTTATAGTATTAGGTGAAATTAACTATTGCTTAACCACCACTCACAGGTCAAAGGAAATAAAGGACTGAGCCTTCCTTAGACAAATGTTTGTATGCCATGCATTTGTATCTCTAAATTTTTAAACCCCTTACTATAGTATCACCAAAACATCAAATTCTACTGTAACTGATATGATGAATTTTCCCTTTGACATCAAGGACTAGTGGCTAAGAACAAAAAACTGAACACAAAAATGTGAAAATCTTTTATTGTTTTTCTGTTGCAAAAAAAGCACCAAGTGACAATAACATTCTCAGATCGTTGAAAATAAATAAAGAAAAGAATGAAATAAATAAAAAAAAAAAGTTTAAAACTTCGTTCACCGAATTGTTGATCCACAAATTGCCTTTAAAACGTTTGGTTCGAGAAATTGTCCAGAATTTCAAGACCGATCTTATGTTCCAGTCTTCGGCTGTAATTTCTCTTCAAGAGGCTTCCAAGGCCTACCTTGTAGGTTTCTTTGAAGATGTCAACCTGAATGACCAATGAGTGAACTTCCTCAGCTCTATTAGATTGCACTGTCAGAAAACTTAGAAGAAAATATTTCTTTAATAGCTCAAGCATTGTGAATGGTAAAATATAAAAATGTAAATTCTATTTTAAACTTTTAATGAAGTCTAAATGGGATAAAGGTTTGTGGTAATTTTGATGAATTATGTCTTCATTCCGAGTTCTTGAAATGGGTTCAAAAGTGACAAAAAAAAATAAAAATAAAAAAATAAAAATCTATCCTATTCTTCTGCTTAATTTTGATGTTAGTAGAATAGAATTTACGAGACTAAATTATAAATTAAAAATATCATGTATCAGGACATGTCGGCCTTTAATTTGACTCTGCTCTTGATTTTTTCCAACCTTATACGGAATTTGGTAGTGATTCTTTCGCTAACCCACCATATATATATATATATATATATATATATATATATATATATATATATATATATATATATATATATATATATATATATATATATATATATATATATATATATATATATATATATATATATATATATATATATATATATATATATATATATATATATATATATATATATATATATATATATATATATATATATATATATATATATATATATATATATATATATATATATATATATATATATATATATATATATATATATATATATATATATATATATATATATATATATATATATATATATATATATATATATATATATATATATATATATATATATATATATATATATATATATTTATATTTTTTTTTTTTTGTTTTTTTTTTTTTTTGTGGGCCGGGAGTAAAATTTAATCAACTTCCAGAGATAATTTTCACTAAATTATTCAAACCTTCAACTGTTTTATCTTGAACTCTAACTTTTAAATATTTATTGCAAAATGCAGGTGAGTTATATAAATTTTATAAATTTCTTTAGTGTTGGATTTGAGGCATTTTGTTTTAATTAATCATTATGTTTTTTTATTTTTATTTTTGCCAGATGTTCAAGACAGTGATGAAACAATTTCTCCTAATCACATATTTAACATATATATATATATATATATATATATATATATATATATATATATATATATATATATATATATATATATATATATATATATATATATATATATATATATATATATATATATATATATATATATATATATACTTAAAAGCTGCATGGTGTCTATAAATAGAAAGTTATTCACAAAAGTTGTTAACTTTTAACTTGTTTCACAGAAATATGTATAAAAAAAAGGAATACAGAGAGTGAAAATCTTTAGAGTTGAAATGCGTCAGCAAACTAAAACAAAATATAATTTTTTTTTCCCCCAAAGTTGAAAACTTTTTAAATATTTGATTCATAAATAATTGATTTAATTAAATCAACCCACTAACAGTCAATGTTCTATTTCTAACTGTCTTTATTTTATTATGTTCTAATAATTATGTAGAATTTAATTTTGTTTTTATTTTTCTTCGACAATTTTAATATTGAGAGTTTAGACCCCAAAGATGTATGTCTACTTAAATATTTATCCCCTTATTAAAATAATAAATATTAAATAATAAATAAAAAAAATAAAAAAACATTACCATAAAATATTTTTTAAAATTCAAAATATGATTCCGTTCACTTTTTTTTTTCCTTATTTAAAATTTAAAAACAATGAATTTGGTTCTAATAGTCACACTTTTCGTCAGTTTTAACTAAAAATTTTATTTTAAAAGTTCGTAATTCTTAAAAAATTATAATTTAATAACTTAATTTACTAATTATATTTTCTTTTATACTATATATTTAATTATTTATTATTACTTATTCGGATAAGCTTATGATTACGAAAAATAAAGACAACTAAAAATATGTAAATTTTTTTTTTTAAAATCTTGATTTATTAAATATGATTCACTCACATACGCACACGCACACGCACACGTACACGCACACGTACAAGCATATATATATATATATATATATATATATATATATATATATATATATATATATATATATATATATATATATATATATATATATGTTACCACTCACGGGCAGAGCCCTTTTCAAGGAGGGGCATAATTAAAAGATAAAAACCCCATCCAATTCGAAACCTAACGTAGATCCCTCAGGTGAGATTTAAAGAGAGGTAGGTTAAATACAGCACGAAAAACAGACGAAGGAAGGGTGTTCCACAGAACAGAGGTGGCTGGAAAGAAGAAAGTACCACAACTTGCAAGTCTGGAGTTTGCCCAGCTCACACAAAATTCATGTGCAAGCAAGACACCCCTTGTGCTGTGAGGACGACGCAATGGAGGTGGAATGAGGGAGGTCAACTCCCTCGAGCACCTTCCGTTGTAGTACCTATAGAAAAGAGAGAGTACGCCAACGTCACGTCACAGAGAAAGAGAGTCAAGGGAGATAGAAAGTAGGGGACAGTTTATTAGTCTCCAAGCCTTAGACTCAACCTTATCCAAAAGAAGGGTGGAACCGGAACCACCCCAAATGTGAGAGCAGTACTCCATACAAAGATGGACAAGACCCGTATATAGTTGGAGTAACTGTTCTGAAGAAAAAAATTCCCGCAATTTGAACAGAACTCTCAGCTTTTTAGAGGCCACCATAGCAACCGTTGTGATATGAGGTTACAAGATAATTTAAAGTTTATGTTCAGACCAAGAATATTTATGTTGTTCACAGGTGAGACGGGAGAACTGTTGAAAGAGATATGAAAGTTAGGAGGTGTTTTTGAGAGAGAGATATGAAGAAGTTGAGTTTTCAAAGAGTTGTACAAGGTTGCTCACAACTCATCCAGATCGGAAAGAATGGAATCAGAAAATTGAAGACGAGAAGCAACTCTAGAAGAAAAGAGGGAGCAGAACTGAAATAAGTAGAAGAATGGAGAGATGAGTATCGGCATAAGAATAAACAAAGTTAGAAATGTAGCTGAGGAGGTCGTTGATGAAAAGTAAGAATAAAGTAGGAGATAGAACAGAACCCTGAAGAACACCACAATTAATAAGGAAAGAAGAAGAAGTCGCTCCACCAACAAGTGTTGATATGGAGAGATTTGAGAGGAAACTAGACATGAGTAAGAAGAGAGAAGGAGGAAACCCAAAGGAAGGAAGCTTAGAGAGCAGCGACGTATGCCATACCCGGCTAAAAGCCATGGATTTGTTAAACGCCACCACACAATACTCCCCGTAGTCCCTAAGGGCAGAATACCATAGATCGGTAAGATAGGAAAGAATATATATATATATATATATATATATATATATATATATATATATATATATATATATATATATATATATATATATATATATATATATATATATATATATATATATATATATATATAAACTTGTAATATTTATCTTTAAAACATCTGTTTTCCTTTACAAAAGAATAATTAATCTTAATATCTATTTTAAAGAAAAACCTCCATGTTTGGTTTTGACTTATTCAGTCCACTGAAGTATTCAAGCTTGGAAATTTGTAGCTCTTACTTTTCATTCGAGCTTTACTTTATGTGTTTAATTAAACTATTTTAGAAGGTATGTGGTTCCTAATTTTTATTCGAGTTCTATGTTCTATGTTGAAACTATTTCTTATGGATTTATTGTTTGCTTTATTTTTTGAAATGGTAGAAAGAAATATACAAAAATACTCAAAATATACAAAATGAAGACAAACAATTTCTGCAAGAATGATTTATTGATATTTTGTAATTAATTTTTTATTGTGAATATATTTTGAAGTAAGAGGATAACTTTTCTTTTCTGTAGGGTATGTCAGATTAAAAAAAAAAAAAAAAAAAAAAAAAAAAAAAAAAAGTTTAACAATATCAGGCACCTCTGAAATTGCAGTTTTGTTGATCAAGCAATGGCATTGCCATTTATTTAAGACTTTTTAATTTAAACTACCTTTTAAAACAAACTCGGAGATATTTTAAAAAATTCAGTAAATTTGATAATAATAACAGAAAAGAATTATAATAAATCATAAGTCAAATCTCTAAAGTATATTTTTTCTTTAAATGCACCAAATAAAAATAAATTACATATGTATGTGGAATTTCAATTAGGGATATATATATATATATATATATATATATATATATATATATATATATATATATATATATATATATATAATATATATATATATATATATATATATATATATATATATATTATATATATATATATATATATATATATATATATAAGTAATCTACTGACTTAGGACTGACTATATGACACATTATGAGCAATATAGTGAGTGGAATAATCTTCTTTATGTACTGTAATTCAACAGCTACAATTAAGAGTAACTGGCAATGACAACAGAAACATCAAAGAGAGGTAGGCTGCGAGATGCTGGTTTATAAACCGTAGGAAGACGAATGATTCAATATTAAATCGCATTTCGCATAGCTACTCATTATACATTTATGTAGAATTTGTCTGATGCGATCTGAATGGAATATTTCAGTACAGTTCTTTTTTGTCTTTGAAAAAATAAACTTTCAGAGGTAATGTTCTTTCATTGAACACCTCTATATACTGTATATATATATATATATATATATATATATATATATATATATATATATATATATATATATATATATATATATATATATATATATAATATATATCAGCATTATACATATCCTTCCTAAATATTCATTATTATTATTATTATTATCATTATTATTATTATTATTATTTTCGTCTATTCTCAGACAAAATGAATTTTATAACAATCTTTATATCAGACTTTTACACTTTACAATTATTGCTTTTCATTATCATACAATTTGTGCACTAAACTTTATACACCACAGTTATTACTTTTCATCCTCATACACTCTGTTCAACCTACTTTATACACCACAGTTATTACTTTTCATCCTCACACACTCTGTTCAACCTACTTTATACACCACAGTTATTACTTTTCATCCTCATACACTCTGTTCAACCTACTTTATACACCACAGTTATTACTTTTCATCCTCATACACTCTGTTCAACCTACTTTATACACCACAGTTATTACTTTTCATCCTCATACACTCTGTTCAACCTACTTTATACACCACAGTTATTACTTTTCATCCTCATACACTCTGTTCAACCTACTTTATACACCACAGTTATTACTTTTCATCCTCATACACTCTGTTCAACCTACTTTATACACCACAGTTATTACTTTTCATCCTCATACACTCTGTTCAACCTACTTTATGCACCACAGTTATTACTTTTCATCCTCATACACTCTGTTCAACCTACTTTATACACCACAGTTATTACTTTTCATCCTCATACACTCTGTTCAACCTACTTTATACGCCATAGTTATTACTTTTCATCCTCATACACTCTGTTCAACCTACTTTATACACCACAGTTATTACTTTTCATCCTCATACACTCTGTTCAACCTACTTTATACACCACAGTTATTACTTTTCATCCTCATACACTCTGTTCAACCTACTTTATACACCACAGTTATTACTTTTCATCCTCATACACTCTGTTCAACCTACTTTATACACCACAGTTATTACTTTTCATCCTCATACACTCTGTTCAACCTACTTTATACACCACAGTTATTACTTTTCATCCTCATACACTCTGTTCAACCTACTTTATACACCATAGTTATTACTTTTCATCCTCATACAATTTGTGAATTCCACTTTATATGTATTTTACAATTATTACTTTTCATCCTCAAACAACCTGTGCATTAAACTTTATGCACTTTACAGTTATCATTTTTAATCTTCAGAGTTGGGTTCAAAGCTCTTTCTTTGAAGTTCCACGGAACAAACAAAACCAAATTTATAAATTTTGCAATGTATTAAATAGTTTCAGTTAATTCACGACACTCGGATAAATCACTAAATTTTCTTTGAATTGAAGATTTTTTTTTTCCCCGCAGATTTATAATATTTTCTTCTTTGCTATCAATAAAGATTTTTTAATAATTTGGATTGGGAAGATTTAAAGAAATAATAACATCTTTTTATGTAGTTTGTCTCTATATCAAGAGACTGTGGAATGCAAAATTTAAACGC
>SEYY01005039.1:0-2500 GCA_009176605.1 Armadillidium nasatum | reverse complement strand
AGCTTTTATTATTACTATTATTATTATTTGCTATTCCTATATTTATTATTGCTAATTATATTTTATGCATCATATTTGAATATCATTGGTTATTAATATGTATTGATGAACTATTTATCAACTAAATTCTGGGATTCAATGAAAACCAATGTGTATCCCCTTAGTAACCCCTTCTCAGAGTATTGTACAACTAACTAATTATTAATATTGTATCTAGTAGAATAGGACCTACTGAAACACTGTATAATCTGTAATTGTACCTCTGAATAAAATATTGAAATGGAAAATTGAAATTATTATTATTATTATTATTATTATTATTATTATTATTATTATTATTATTATTATTATTATTATTATTATTATTATTGTTATTATTATTATTATTATTATTATTATTATTATTATTATTATTATTATTATTATTATTATTATTATTATTATTATTATTATTATTATTATTATTATTTTCAGATGTCTTTAAAATCAGGACACCGAATTGTTCCAGTACTTTTCGAGGAAGCGGAAAAACAGTACCAACATTTCCGCAGGATCCGCCGAACTGGAACCATAAGACTTGATCCTGATGGATGGTTTTTCACAACTCCATTTATAATCTTCGCCGACAAATACTACGATTTTAAGGTCTTGTTGACTGAAACTTCAACATTTATTATTATTATTATTATTATTATTATTATTATTATTATTATTATTATTATTATTATTATTATTATTATTATTATTATTATTAACAGTTTAAACCAAGTGACGTTGTAATTATGACTTACCCAAAGGGTGGAACTACGTGGACTCAAGAAATCGTCTGGACAATGATACATAATCCTAATTTGAATAATCCTAAAGCAACGCTGCCACTTCCACAACGAAGTCCTTTTTTGCAGTAAGTTAATTAAAAGTAATATAAACTTTTAATTCAATTGCACTCTCACACACGTACATACACACACACACACACACACACACACACACACACACACACACACACACACACACACACACACACACACCTCTATTCGAATAGGTCAATGTCCGTGAGATGTGAGCTTTTAATGAAAAAAAATACACCACACACACGCACACACACACTCATATATATATATATATATATATATATATATATATATATATATATATATATATATATATATATATATATATATATATATATATATATATATATATATATATATATATATATATATATTCCAGTGGATTGTACACAGGAAATTAATGTAAAAAACAAATATGTTCTTATTCGATTTACATTTGTTTTCATTTTATAACGTAATGATAATTAAACAAAATATCATTTGGAGGTTGCGGCTACAGGCCTAGCAAGCCGGCTACTTAAAAAGACACACTGCTCAAGAAAACAATGATGAGCCTTGGAATAGGACGGAATGCCTTTCAGAGGCTCGTCGCCTGACAGGAGTGATCCTAACAGGATGGATGGTGAGAGAGAGAGAGAGAGAGATCATGCATTAACATTTGGGTTATCATAGTGTTATTTTCATAAATGTTCGAAAATATCGCCATTGACCTCTAATCATTTTTGGCCTTGTCTACAAAAGGGGGCTGTTGCTCTCCTGATTGCTGCAAGTCCTCCTTTAATAACGTCTACAGCTTTTTGAATACGTCGAATTAGTGCATCCCGAGTTTTCAGTTTTACTCTGCATACGTCAGTTTTGAACTAGCCCCATAAATAATAATCTAGTACTGTGAGGTCTGGAGATCTTGGAGGCCAACTAATTGTACCCCCGCCACCAATCCAACGCTCTGGAAACATTTCGTCCAAATGTTGCTTGACCTGACGAGCGATACGTGCTGGCGTTCCATCATGCTGAAAGTACATATGCATTCGAATGTTTAGAGGAACATCCTCCAATCCTCCTTGTAATTCATTTTGTAAAAATTGGAAATAGTGGTATCCTGTAAGGCGATTCTCATATATGAGAGGGCCAATTAAATACCCATCTACCATATTACATCACACGTTTACCGCTAACCTATGTTGAAAATAGCTCTCGACTGTTGCTTGGGGATTTTCGTCTGCCCACACATGGCTGTTGTGAGTGTTATTAATGCCCTCGCAGGTAAATGCTGCTTCATCCGTGAAAAGCATGAGCGATACAACACGATTAGGGATGGAGTGAAGTATCGGTATCGGTATCGGCAGTATCGGTATCGGTATCGGACGCTCAGGTATCGGTATCAGTATCGGCTAAAAATGGCCGATACCGATACCGATACCAGATTTTTTTCGTCCCTTTGGCTTAATTAAATTATGTAATTTTTTTATTAATATTACGTAATATTTTGAAACGCCGTTACGCGATAATTTTGTTTCCCGAACATTATATGTTGTTTTCCACTAAAAGTTTATTTTTCCAAATGCAAAAAATTGTTTTTCAATTTATTTTCACGCCATTTACTTCTTACCATTTGGTTTGTTTTCTTAAATATTTTATTTTTTTTA
>SEYY01005038.1:20000-30000 GCA_009176605.1 Armadillidium nasatum | reverse complement strand
ACAAAACTTTGATTTATATATTCTTCTATTTTTACCTTTTCTTTATAGTCTTTTTTCTGAAATCTTTTCTGGGAGTTCTGTAACAGCTATTGTAAACGGACATAGTTCGTCCTTTAAATTTATCAATTGTGGTACTCCTTGGAGATCTGCTCTATCCCCAGTTCTTTTTCTACTTTTATTACCTTCTCTTTGCCGCTTCATCATCTTTTCATTCTTATAAGAATGAGAATCCACCAATTATTCTTTTAATTATTTAGAAACGTTTCCCATCACCAACAGCAAAATACTGACGTCAGGAGAGTGTCCTTAGGAGCATCTGACATCTTATCTTTCTCAAATTTTTAATTTGGGTAGTGAAAATTTGGTTGTTTCAGTCTAAAAAAAACTCAATTTCTTCATATATTCATCCAACATATCCATGCAACAATCTTCTTTCGAAACACAAATCAAATTATCATGTGACCTTTATATAAATGTAATTTTCTCTTTCATTTTTACACCAACTTAATTACTTCCTCTTTATAAACAGTGTCGTTAGATCTTGTAAGAGAAATGCATAGCACATTTTTCGCTATTTCGGTCACACGTCTCCTACTGAAAGGATTGAGTCTAGGGATTTTAGACTTATCAACACTTCCATTCTCACCTTAACTCTCACAATGACGAACTGTTACTGCTCTCTTCTTTTACTGCAGCTAATAACAACATGTAACGCTCTACTGAACTCTAATGGTCAGCACACCTCCTCCATTGAGGAAATATTGTTTGATTATTCATTCTACACAATCTCATCCTTTTAATGTAGAACCCTCTGTCACCATACATGATTGCTATGCTCATTCTTACATGTAGTCTTCTGACAAAGTCTGTAATAATCTTTCCTCTTCCTATCCTACAATTTCCCAGCTGACTTGCACAATTTCCGATACCGTGTATCCGGTCATGTCGGTCTTTAATCTAACTTGACTTTGGAAGTGGGTTCCCAAACCCTGATGGAATTGTCTAGTTTCCTGGCCTTTTCACACCGGAGTGATAATGAATATATATATATATATATATATATATATATATATATATATATATATATATATATATATATATATATATATATATATATATATATATATATATATATAATATATATATATAAACATGCATATACATTTATATATCATAAAAATTCATTATCTAATAGACAACTGTCAAAAATTTAATTAAAAAGATCGCTGATTATCAACCTTAATGATTAGGTAATTCCATATTAAGAAAAAATTTGTGCACCGGTTATAAAAAAAAGTGACGCGGCGGATCACGAAAGCGTTTTCCCTCTGCATTCTCTGTGTAACTGATCCGTACCTCTAATGCTTAAGGAGAGCTTTAAAATCTGATTATAATTTTAGTTCTTGCTTATCTTAAAGCTTTTGAAGAATCCTAATTACCTATCTTAGGATTGGATTATTGCTTTAAATTTATTAGATAATTAATGATAAATGCGTTATTGATCAAGATATCGATAAGTATTAAAACCTGATTTTCGTAGGATTAGCATTAAGCGAATGATTTTTTTACGAGTAGTTTGTTTTTATATTGTTTGCTTTGAGGAAAAGGATCAAGATCTCTAGATTCCTTCTTATGGCGTTGTAAACTTATGTAGTAGCTATTTTACACTGATCAAGATCACACATAAGAAGTGTTTCTTTATCCTGTCAAGAACTTTTATATAAAGGCTGTAAGGGAAAGTCTATGGTTTTTGCAAAGTCAAATTAAGGTGGCTTAGACTTGAGCAACTTAGCTAAATTACAAGTGAAGTTAGCGAAATTTTTAAAAGATATATAAAAATAAATTTCATTTGGTCGAATTCGCTAGCACCATTGTCTAGATACATATATACTTAGTCAGTGCTAACACTGAGATTGTTAAAGTAAATAATAATGGCATGTAAAGACTCTGGGAGACATGATTTAATTAGACGTCAGTAAACTTACAGTGATGTTTTATTAAAGAATGGATTAATTGGTTACTGGGTTACTTAGTCTAATGGGAATTATTACCCATTAATACTAATCCGAATAGATACAATTAAAAACTGCTAAAAGAATGTAGGTTTATGGTTTTATTTCTTGATCAATTGTTATATTAAAATTATCAAGAGAGATTTTGAATTATCAAGAGATTCCTGGAACAAATTTAATATTAAAATATTCCATGGATAATTTTAATGAAAATATTACTAATTTTAAATCATATAGCATTTAACAGGATTACTAAGACCTAAAGTGGATCAGATTCAATTATTAAAATATGTGGTATATTTTGACTTGCCAGCGATGTTGACAGTGAAGAAGCGTTTTTCACAACTCGGAAAAATAATAGTGCGAGCAACGATCACTCAATGCTCTACTACCCATATATAAAATTCGTTGCATACTCAAGAACAAGGATATATATATATATATATATATATATATATATATATATATATATATATATATATATATATATATATATATATATATATATATATATATATATATATATATATATATACAATAAAAAAATACCATATACCATATATGTTACTTTCAAAGTTTTTTCTTTTTTTTTACAAGCTGGAAGCTAGTTTGGATATTATGTATTTATTTTTTTTAGTGTCATACAGAGCAAGAAAATTGATTTAGGGGAAAGGGTAAATAAATGAATAACTAATCCCTCCTTCCCTCCCCCCCCTCTTGTACTCTCCCCATGGTTTCCATACAGAATTGATGCTCGATACGAAAGATTACGATTTTATCGAAAGTTTAGCTGTGAATAACATTCATTCACACATTTTAATTAACATCTCCTGCTATTATTAATAAACACTGTTTTGAAAGGGTAAAGGATGCCAGGAATCTCTCTCTCTCTCTCTCTCTCTCTCTCTCTCTCTCTCTCTCTCTCTCTCTCTCTCTCTCTCTCTCTCTCTCTCTCTCTCTCTCTCTCTCTCTCTCCTCGTGAACAATTGCACCTTTTTCAGACTGCGTTAATAAATCTAATTTAATTATACCTCAGATTTTTTTTTCTCTCTCTCATATATATATATATATATATATATATATATATATATATATATATATATATATATATATATATATATATATATATATATATATATATATATATATATATATATATAATATATATATATATATATATATCACTTTTGTCTTTCCCACTCTCGTGGGGTGATGCCAGCCACAATTCTCTTTTACACACACGCAGACACACACCCTATCTCTCTCCTCCCCCCTTCCTCACCAGAATCCTCCATTTCACTTTGTCTTCCGCAAATCTCCTTCCTTCGTCTAAACTCAAACCCCTTTCCTTCAAAATATCCCTCATTCCATCCATCCATCTCCACTTTGGCCTTCCTTCTCCCTCTAGCTTCTTCACATGGAATCGAAGTACCCTGCCCACCATCCAGTCCTAATTCATTCTACACACATTTCTAAATTACCTTAGAACACCCTCCTCTACTCTATCCACCATTCTTTTTCTCCATTTATACATTTCTTATTCTTTCGTTTCTAATTCTATTTACCTTTCTCAGACCACGTATCGCTCTTAATCCCTTCGTCTCTAACACATTCAAACTTTTTATCTCCTGGGCATTCATCATCCATGTTTCACATTCATACTCCCTATCACTTTCATTCCTTCCACCACTCTATTTTTAATTTTCTTTTCCATTCCCCCTTTTTCCTCCATCAACGTTCCCAGATATTTGAACTCTTCCATATTCTAAAATCTCTTTTCTCCCACCTTCTACACCCCTTACCAGTGATGGCGAACCGATGACCCGTGGGTCAAGAACTGACCCACCGCGAACTTTTCAGTGACCCACGAGATGAGAAAGAAACTCAGAAAATTGATTTTTTTTTTAAATTAGATATTTCTCAGAATTATGCAACTCTGCCAAACGTATGACGATGTTTCCAACTCTTCCGTCCGTTCCTCAGCTAGTCTCACAATGTTTTATTCAATTGAGACGATAAACTGTTATAAAAACAAATTAAAATTAAATAACATATATATCAAAACATTTCTGAAATAATTTATACACCTATGTATTGTTTTTCTCTTCGTAGTTTATCAATTGTCAATGTTTGGTGTTAATGTAAACTCTTTTTCTCTGCGATCATGCTAATATAGTTTGTGATAATTTTCGTGTATGTGATCAATGCAGCATGTGCAAGTTATAAATATTTTTATATATTAGTAAGATATAATTATAAATATATTAATAAATTAGTAAAAATATATAAGCAAGTAAATGTGTGTGATTCATTTATGTTTCTAAAAATTTTAGAAGTACTAAAAGTGACCCAGCAACTATTAAAGGTTCGCCATTGGTGCCCTTTTTCAATGGAAATCAGAGAGGTCACAAAGAGAAATATATGTTTCGAATGAAGAAAGTTTGAAAATCAAAGCTCTTTTTTTGGCAGAATCTATTGAAGGCTTTCGATATGTCCAGCGCTACAGCGAAAGATTCACCGAAACATCGAAGAGCTGAGGACCAAGAGTCAGAGACAATGGAAAGAGAGTATCACCAGTAGAGTGTTTTTACGAAAGCCATACTGGCAACCAGAGAAAAGATTAGAAGAATTGAGGAGCTTCCAAATCTTCCTGTTAAGGATATATTCTAAAACCTTAGCAAAACATGGAGGTTAATTAAAGAAATAGGACGATAGTTAGATTGTTGAGAGGAGCCTCTCTTCTTCGGCATAGACTGAATGAGCGCAAGTTTCCACCAAGAATGGTTGGTCGAAGTAGAGAGACAGAGACGAAGTTTACCAAGACAGGGTGCAAGTATATATATAGTATATATATATATATATATATATATATATATATATATATATATATATATATATATATATATATATATATATATATATATATATATATATATATATATATATATATATATATATATATATATATATATATATATATATATATATATATATATATATATATATATATATATATATATATATATATATATATATATATATATATATATATATATATATATATATATATATATATATATATATATATATATATATATATATATATATATATATATATATATATATATATATATATATATATATATATATATATATATATATATATATATATATATATATATATATATATATATATATATATATATATATATATATATATATATATATATATATATATATATATATATATATATATATATATATATATATATATATATATATATATATATATATATATATATAGAGAGAGAGAGAGAGAGAGAGAGAGAGAGAGAGAGAGAGAGAGAGAGAGAGAGAGAGAGAGAGAGAGAGAGAGAGGAGATACTAATGACTTTCATCCCCAGTTGAACTATTAATATCTTTTTCACTGATGACAAATATCTCTAGTCCCTATCATCCAATTTTTGAATAAAAAGTATTATATTTAGCACCCTTTTCCGTTTCGCTTGTCCAGAACTGTCAAACGAATAAAATTAATTTTCTTTTAAATGGAATTTATATTATTTTAAACTTTAAAAATACTCCACAAATATATTATAATACATTTATTTAATAGTTTAAATATAATTATAACTATTATAATGCATTCATGAAATATTTAAAGCATATAGAATAAAAATGATAATAATAATAATAATAATAATAATAATAATAATAATAATAATAATAATAATAATAATAAATAATAATAATAATAATAAAAATAATAATAATAATAATAATAATAATAATAATAATAATAATAATAATAATAATAATAATAATAATAATAATAAATTAAAATGTTTATTAGAGAAAGAAGTGAATTTATTCACACTCTGAACGATATTTTTCTCGTGCAATTCGAACGACAAAATTGTGATGTATTTATTAGTTACTTCAATCTGCAAAAATTTCTTTCCAATATTATTAATAAAAGAAGTTTAAGTTTTGAATTATCGTTGCATTTACAAACTAATGTCCCAAATATCGTAATTAGTCAATGCTAGTAGTATTCAATATCTTACAGTTATTATTATATATATATATATATATATATATATATATATATATATATATATATATATATATATATATATATATATATATATATATATATATATATATATATATATATATATATATATATATATATATATATATATATATATATATATATATATATATATATATATATATATATATATATATATATATATATATATATATATATATATATATATATATATATATATATATATATATATATGTGTGTGTGTGTGTGTGTGGTGTGTGTGTGTGTGTGTGTGTGTGTGTGTGTGTGTGTGTTTGATCGCGCATGTGTGGTTTATTACATTAAATGTAAATAAATGGGATATTATACAAAAAAAAAAAAAAATCGGTAATTATTTATAATCACTGTTATATTTAAAAAAAAAATTTTTTTTTTAAATGACAGTATTAATGTTTTTTCAACAAAAGGGAGCAACTCTCTAGTCAAGTCAAGTGTGCGTGTGTCATGCATTTGCTTCTTTACTATATATATATATATATATATATATATATATATATATATATATATATATATATATATATATATATATATATATATATATATATATATATATATATATATATAACAAATTTTCGTTAAGGCACCCAGTTAATAACTAGGTTGCTATGAGAAACTGCCACTGTTTGCTATCAGCCAAACGGATCTGTAGGCCCAGAGCTATTTTAACGCCTAATAAACTACTAGATAAGCACTTGATCATCAAACTTTACAAATATCTACAACAACATTTGTTCAATTCAGTAGAATTTATTTTGCCTAAATATTGGAAAAAAAAAATAAATAAAAATAAGACAATTTATTTTCAAAAGATAGATAGTACAACGATAAAACCATAAAACTGCCAGACGTGCGATTCATTCAACTTAATTATAATTTGTGTATATAGAAGAAATGACTTATAATTATTAATTTTTAGGACTATCATCAAAACTTTACTCGATTGTGAAAAGGTTTTGTTGGGTCTAAATTTATTTATATTCAATTTTTTGCAAAAATAATGTAATAAGTAAAATAAGCAAAATTAATTTCTTTAGACAACTAAAGATAATGATAATAAATTACATGCAACGAATAATAATAATAATAATAATAATAATAATAATAATAATAATAATAATAATAATAATAATAATAATAATAATTTGATAAATAAATAAATCACAATAATAATAAAATTGTAACATTATTATTTATATATGAATTATTTATAAGAAATTATTATAAAAAAATAATAATAATAATAATAAATAATAATAATAATAATAATAATAATAATAATAATATTATTATTATTATTATTATTATTATTATTATTATTATTATATTATTATTATTATTATTATTATTATTATTAACAATAATAATTATAAATGCATAAATGAATAAATAACAATGATAGTAAAAAGTGACATTATACTGATATTACTATAGTGAATTATTTATTAGATATATTTACCAAAACATAGCAATATCATTATAAGGATAAAAATAATAATAATATTAATAATAATAATAATAATAATAATAATAATAATAATAATAATAATAATAATAATAATAATAATAATAATAATAATATATATTATTATTATTATTATTATTATTATTATTATTATTATTATTATTATTATTATTATTATTATTATTATATTATTATGAAAAGAAGAAGAACATCTAAACAATTTGATATAATATTGGAAATCTTTTTTTTCTGATTTTATTTCAATTAAATATCAAACTTTAAATTGACAAAAAAACAAATTATTTTTAAAAATCTTCAATAAGTTCAGCAAAACACCCGCCCGCCCGTTTTTCCCTAAAAAAAAAAAAAAAAAAAAAAAAAAAAAAAAAATTCACCTCCACAGTATATTTTAAATATCTTTTTTTCCAAATGTTCTAATTATAAATCTGTCTATTTGCGATGTATTGAGGAAACCTTTATTTAAAATGAATGAAAATCGAGTTTTTATCTTTTTATTTTTTTATATTTTTTATTAGTTTGTCCCATTTATGGCCATAGTTCCTTTATTGCATTTTATTATTATTATTATTATTATTATTATTATTATTATTATTATTATTATTATTATTATTATTATTATTATTATTATTATTATTATTATTATTATTATTATTACTTGATAGAGTTTTCATTATGATCATTATGAAAATTAATTTTTAAATTAAAATTATTTAATCTACTTACCGCATATATATATATATATATATATATATATATATATATATATATATATATATATATATATATATATATATATATATATATATATATATATATATATATATATATATATATAGTAAAAAATCCACCCTATCCGGAACCTAACGTAGATCCCTCGTGTGGGAGCAGAGAGAGGATTTAAAGAGAGATAGGTTAAATACAAGCAGGAAAAATAAAAGGTAGGGAGTTCCACAGAATAGAGGTGGCTGGAAAAGAAGGAGGTACCACAACGTAAAAGCCTAGAGTTTGCAGCGCTCACACAAAGTTCAAATGAAAACAAAGCACCCCTTATGTTGCTAGGGTGACGCAATGGAGTTGGAATGCGAGAGGTCAACTCTCTCTCTCGAGCACCTCCCGTTGTAGTAGCTATAGAAAAGAGAGAATACGCCACCACGTCACGTCGCAGAGAAAGTGAGTCAAGGGAGTTTGGAAGTAGAGGACATTAGTCTTTTAGCCTTAGATTGAACCTTATCCTGAAGAAGGGTGGATTCGGAACCACCCCAAATGTCAGAATAGCACTCAATCCAAGTATGGATAAGACCCATAGGTAATTGAAGTAACTGTTCAGAAAAAAAAAATTCCCACAATCTGAACAGAACTCCCAGCTTTTTAGCTTAATATATATATATATATATATATATATATATATATATATATATATATATATATATATATATATATATATATATATATATATATATATATATATATATATATATATATATATATATATATATTCTATCCCCATGAGGAATCACACCCATAACTTTACCGTTTAAGAGACAGTAACTTAAAATCTACCACTATTGTTTTTACTACTACTACTACTACTACTACTACTACTACTACTACTACTACTACTAATACTTACCCAAATTTTACTTTAAATTTGAAATTTTCAATGTCATAAATAGTTTTTCTTTTTAACTCAGTAAAGATTGTTTCATTTGTTTTATTTGATTATTTAATACAGTCACACACACACACACACACACACACACACACACACACACACACATACATATATATATATATATATATATATATATATATATATATATATATATATATATATATATATATATATATATATATATATATATATATATATATAATATAATTTATTGGAAAGTGTAAAACTATAGATATTTGATAATTAAATTACACTATACAATAATTATATGTTGAAGCGTTTCTTATAATTATTATTTATTATAATTTAGGTCTCTACAATTAATTAAATAAACCTGGTGACCTCTGACCCCACAACGAGTGTTTTCACATTTTTTAGCAGCTAATCCCATCGGAATCTCTAATCCTAAATTATTGGTATTCTATTATTTCTTTTCTCTTTTTTTTTTTTTTTTTTTTTTTTCTTGTCAGTTTTTATATATATATTTTTTAATTTTATTCGTTTATTTATTTATTTATTTTTTACTTTATTTTTTTTTTTTTTTTTTTTTGCGGATTTTTTTTTTTTTTTTGTATGTTTTTTTTTTTTTTTTTTTTTTTTTTTTTTTTACACGTTGGTTACTCTTCGTTTGTGGTCTTGAGTGGTTGCTGAAAACTTTCATATATTTTATTCTGTTACTTTCGATTTAACTTGTTAGTTTTAATATATATAAAAAATCT
>SEYY01005038.1:0-2500 GCA_009176605.1 Armadillidium nasatum | reverse complement strand
AAAAATTATATTAATAATAATACTAATAATTAATAATAAAAATTAACAATATATTTTACCAGTAAAAATTAACAATCATTAATTTTTAATTTTTATTCATTTTTCCAGTTACAAAGTCGAACAAAAAAAAAAAATTAATATATTTTATATATATTAATACAAAACTGAAATGGGCTTTTTGTGGGGACGTATTCGTCCTGTGAACAAAATAAATTGATACAAAATTAATATCAATCATTATTAAAATGAAAGTTTATTACTGAGAAACAAACATTGGATATTTTAATTTTTCGTATAGTCATAATCTTACCTAAACTACCCCCTTAAAGATAATAGTGAAATGATAGTAATAAAATAATAATAATAATAATAATAATAATAATAATAATAATAATTATTATTATTATTATTATTATTATTATTATTATTATTATTATTATTATTATTATTATTATTATTATAATACAAATAATAAAATAATAATAATAATAATAATAATAATAATAATAATATAATAGTAAAGTGAAATATTAATTAAGTATGATAATATAATCGTATAATAATAAAAAATAATTTTGATATGGACTATATGTAAAAATAATAGTTATAACAAAAAAACTATAATTATCACAGCTAATAGTTATTTTAAATAATAATAATGATAAGACTAATAATAATAATAATAATAATAATAAATAATAATAATAATAATAATAATAATAATAATAATAATAATAATAATAATAATAATAATAATAATAATAATAATAAATAATAATAATAATAATAATAATAATAATAATAATAATAAAAATAATTGCAGCAGTTTTGGCAAAGTTGGGAACAAGTGTGGTGAATCTTCCTAATGTGTACCTTGTTTAGAATTTTGAAAGCAAGTGATATTTGACAGGTTTACAAAATGTTTAAAGTGTTGCTGATTCTTGTATGTTTTTTGGAAGTTCATTCCATTGTTCAATGTCATTGTACGATATAGCTCTATTAGATTTGGTTAGAGTGTACTCTGTATTACCTCGTGTACGTGAGTTTGTGCTGCGCAGATTTGGTCTTCTTACATTTTGGTTATTCATAATTTTTTAAAATTTATTAGGAGTTCATTTGACATTCCATTTATGACTTTGAAAATGTGAGTTGTCATTGTTAGAGTAAGCATTTCTGGTAGCTTGTCTATGGATAATTTTTTAAAGAGTGGGCTTTTATGTTCATAGTAATTGTGAGATTCAGATAATATACGAGTTATTGTTTTAAGTAGTGTTATTAAGGGTTGTAGCAGGTATACATTTGTACATCCCCTTACCGGTAAATTAAAGAGTAGGTGTGGGTAAGCAAGTCTGTAAAATAAAGTTTTTAGGATATATTCTGGAATAAAGTTTTTTATCTTTAGGAATGAATGGAGAGAAAGTTTCTCATATAAAACAACTCCTAATAGTTTTGAAGATGTGACTCCATTTATGAATGTGTCTCTTGCTATAACATTTAGCGTTATTGGTTTTTTAACGTTTGACATTATTAAGTACTGTTTTTTTGAAAATTCAGAGAAAACTATTTAGCTTCTACCAATGTTACAACATTTTCTAAAAGTCTTGCTTTTGTGTTTAGGGAATCTATATTACTGTCTGATACAAAAATAGAGGTATCGTCAACGTTTTGAGAGCGTAGAGAATTATGACAATTTTGGAAGTCGTTTGAATATATATATTAAAGAATAGTGGACCCAAAATAGATCCCTAAGGCACCCCTTGAGGAACTGGGAAAAGGGAAGATGATACATCTCCTAATTTTGAGTATTGTATTTTACCAGATAAATATGAACAGAACTAGACAAAGGAATTTTTCAAAATGCTAAGACTATCTAATTTCTGTAGGAGTAAGTTGTGCGGAATATCATCGAATGCTTTCGAAAAATTTAATATCAGTAGTACACATGTTTGTTTGTCATATTTATTGCTCTGCGTATATTTGCAATAAGGAGAATTAGTGTGTCTTCTGAATTGCGATATTTTGTAAATTCAACCTGAATTGGTGAAAGGAGCTCAAAATATATAATTGTATTTTACTGTAATTTTAATATATCTGATTTTATCTCAATTTTTATGTTAGTATAATAAAATAATTGATTTTTTTTTTTTTTTTTTTTAAATTTTTTTTTAAGATATATATATAATATATATAATAATATTATAAATTATATTATATAAATATATAATATATATATATATATATATATATATATATATATATATATATATATATATATATATATATATATATATATATATATATATATATATATATATATATATATATATATATATATATATATATATACAATATTATAAAATTTGAAACACATTCTTCTTTTTTATTTCTCAATGGAAAGATTCATGTCGCCTTGATCTAGAAGTGGATTGACGTTCAAAAAACTCTAAGAGTTTATGTAGGTTTCTGGTCTTTTCTCACATGAATGATATATATATATATA
>SEYY01005037.1:67500-75000 GCA_009176605.1 Armadillidium nasatum | reverse complement strand
TCTCTAATTCTAACATTTCTGACTCTATCCCTTCTACCTATACCACACACCGCCCTCAGACCCTTCATTTTGAAAACCTCAACTCTTTTTCTCTTCCTCGCATTCTTCCTCTATACCTCGCTCTCATACATAACCACCGGTATTCAGTATCACTCAAACATTTTCACCTTCATCCCTCTTGATAACCTTCCTCTGCTTCAAATATCCCTGAAACATCCCAACACCTTCTCCTTTCCTCTTATTCATCTTCTCTCCTTCTCTTATTCTATGCCTTACTTCATCACCCACACTATTTATCATCTCCCCTCCATATATATATATATATATATATATATATATATATATATATATATATATATATATATATATATATATATATATATATATATATATATATATATATATATATATATATATATATATATATATATATATATATATATATATATATATGAATGTTATTTTAAATATATTTAGTTGGCTACAGAATCTTTTGTTTTTAACTTGTTTCAAAAAATATTTTTATCCTGCATTTTGAATTATTATTATTATTATTATTATTATTATTATTATTATTATTATTATTATTATTATTATTATTATTATTATTATTATTATTTTTATTAATTTACTTTTGTTGTGGTTTTTTGACACATTTCGTAAGGAAAGCTTAATTTACTGTTCCTTATTTGTTTTTTTATTATTATATATTTATATTGATTTATTTAATTATTTCTGTATATAAAGTCATTGTTAATTTGGCACTATGCTTGTTTGAATGCTTACACTTTTTTTTTCATTTAATCTCTGACAATATGTAGCGAAAGAATACTGAGTTAGGAAATTTTAACATAAGAGAGGGGCTCCAGAGAGAAAGGGGGCCTAGCAAATCGGAGACCGTTTGAAACTGTGCTTCGTTGCAATTTAATTTTGGGGTAGCTCCAGTAGGAAAAGGGGCCTATCAAATCGGATATCCGCTTGAAAATGTGCTTCGTTGCAATTTAATTTTGGGGTAGCTCCAGAGGAAAAGGGGCCTAGCAAATCGGAGATCCGCTTGAAACTGTGCTTCGTTGTAATTTAATTTTGGGGTAGTTCAAGTGGTAAAGGGGACCTAGCAAATCGGAAACTCTCTTGAAAATGTATTTCTCTGAAATTTAACTTTGGGGTATTCTTCAACCATTTAAATGCAATTCAATATCTTACGAATGATTTAAAAGAATATCTTCACCAACCTTCATTAGTTTAACTGAATCAGAATTTACAAAGTACTTTTAATTAAATTACTAGAGACAAAGAAATTCAAATTTCTTATTTATATTATTTTTTTTAAATATTTTTACCATTCTCTTTATATCATAAACTTTAAACATGAAAATAAATATAAATTTCTTATTCTCTCATAGGGTCATTACACTGTAAAAATGTCTCAACAAATTTTTTCATTTTTTTTTCTTATTAGAAAATAAATCGGTGAAGCGACTTTCTTATGCTTAACATGTCTTTTTTCCTATTGAAAATTTTACTGTGACATTTTTGCAACTTGTCCCAACGATTCGTTAGGACAATTTTTGCAGTGCATTTACCTGTAAATCTAATATTTTCATTATACAATAAATTACAAATATTTATTTGTTTAAATTTGGATTAATCATTTGAACATTTAATTCAATAAAGTTATTTAGAGTTTTACAATTATAAAATAGTACAGGTTAGACCTAGTTATTTGTTACTTAATTTTTAGCTTATTCAGGCAATTCGTATATTTATTTTAATTCAATTTTATTTCAGTAACCTTAAGTACATTTCAGATCAAAATTATTTTACTACAGTTTCTTTCAACAGTTTTTTTTTTTTTTTTTTTTTTTTTTTTTACTAAATATCAATTTTTTTTCCAATGTATTTATATACTTAATAATTTTCATACATATTTTACATTAATTGCCTGTGTTTTAATTAGAAAAACCAAATTATTTGCAAAAAAAAAAAAAAAAAAAAAAAAATTTAAATTAAAAAAATAAAAAATAAAAATTTAATTCAGATTTATGCAAACATAATAGAAAAATTGGACTTTCCCAAAACTTTCTTTTAATTAATTTTGAATTTAAGAAACGTTACTTTTAAAACTTTCAAATTTCAAAGTTTTCATACCTTATTTCAGTTTGCCAAACCATAACTAATATAATACATATAATATATATATATATATATATATATATATATATATATATATATATATATATATATATATATATATATATATATATATATATATATATATATATATATAGGGACCGACAGGGCTGAAATTTGGCCTGGGCCGGGGCCGGGGTTTCCTAAAATTTGTAAAGAGGTCAAAAGCACTGAAATTTTTGGTTAAGAAAATTAGATATAAATGTAATTAAGGTTTATTTAATTGTAAGGAAGTAATAGAATAGCCAATATTCACTTAAATTAATGATTATATATGCATTTTCAAATTTTCAAAAAATTACAGTTTTGTATAGTAAAAGTTTAAAAAAAGGACAAAAATAAAAAAAAATAAAAAATTCCTAATTCATAATATTGATTCAACAGGTTTACCCTAAGGTAAAGTTTGAAAAAATATAAAATATAAAATTATCAATTTAACCTGTATTTATACATATTATTGTTATTTTATTGCTATGTATCAAACTTGTATCATTTAGCTACATTATTTCAAAATTATTATTTTGTTTATACTTTCAGTCAATATATGGCTAAAAGATCAGCTTCTGCAGTATTGGAGTACTTTACAATGTTTCAGGATAGGCTCGAAATAGCTAAATGTAACATGATGGTCACATCTGCAGTCAGAAAATTAGAAGAGAACCTCCGGGTGCCTACAAGTAAAATATTTTCAACCAAATCTTTTTGGAGCGGTCAAAAGAAACAAAAAAGAAAAAAAAATTAATTTTCTTATATTTTGTTTGAAATTTTTTTTTTTATTATTTGAGTGATTGAGCTGAAATTTTCAAGGTTTATGCATTTTTTCACAAAGTTCTGAGTTGATTTCGAGCATTTTTTTTGAGTCTATAACTGTTTGAAAGTTATTTGGACCCAAAGTTGAAAGAAAATGAATAACTGGGTCAAACCACTGGTCCACATGAGCTGAAAATTTAACTGAATAATCTTAGCCCCAATTTCTTGCATTGGTGGAATAGATTTTTGATATCAAGTCTAGGAAAAAAGTTATAAGCACTTGAATTTTTTTTTGCAAAAATCGTACCCTTCTGGAGGAAAAATATTATTAAAAAAAAAAAACGCTATCTACTAATTTCTTTATTTGTGGATAGAGGAGGGACAGGGCAACAACATTTATTCAGTGCATTATTAAACGCTATTAAATCGAGATACATAGCCTCTCAAACTTTCGAAATTTTTGAAATTTGGTCAAAAATGGACTTTTTTGAAGGCTATATCTCGAAACCAACGAATCGCATTGAATAAATTATATAGAGGAATTTGTAGCCCCACCCCTCCTTTATACATCCACAAAAATAAGAAATGTTATAGTTGTATTTTTTTTTTTTTTTGAATTTTGTTTTTTTTTTTTTAAATATTTTTTTCGATAGCTGGTCCGTTTTTGGCTTATAAAATTTTTTCTATAACTCTGGGAACAAAAGTCTATTAGAAGCTTTTGTAGCCCATAGAATTTTGAATAAATCGTCTAACTTTCAGCTCATTTTAGAAAGTGGTTTGGCCCCGCCATTCTTTTGAAAAAGGTCAAATTTCCTCCCCCTCCCCCAAAATAAAACTTTTTAACCGTAATAGACTCGGAAAAACGCTAGAAATGGACTTTTCTTACGGGTATAAACTCTATTTACATTGAAAATTTCAGCAGAATCGGCTAAAAATTAAAAAAAAAATTTGAAACTTGACTGTCCCTTTAAGTATAATTTGCCATTTTAACCCCGGCCGGCAAACCCCGGTTTTCCCTTATTTTATATATACTCGTATATGTATATACTATATATATATATATATATATATATATATATATATATATATATATATATATATATATATATATATATATATATATATATATATATATATATATATATATATATATATATATATATATATATATATATATATATATATATATATATATATATATATATATATATATTAGGGATGGAGTGAAGTATCGGTATCGGTATCGGTATCGGCAATTATCGGCATATTTTCCGATACCGGTATCGGTATTGGTATCGGCCTTTTCAGTATCGGTATCGGCAAAAAATTTGTATAGGAGTAAAGTATCGGTATCGGTAGTGGTATCGGTAGTAGTATCGGCAAGTATCGGCACATTTTCAGGTATCGGGTATCGGGTATCGGCTTCGGGGAATTTTTAGGTATCGGTAAAAATTTTGGTATCGCTCCATCCCTATATATATATATATATATATATATATATATATATATATATATATATATATATATATATATATATATATATATATATATATATATATATATATATATATATATATATATATATATATATATATATATATATATATATATATATATATATATATATATATATATATATATATATATATATATATATATATATATATATATATATATATATATATATATATATATATATATATATATATATATATATATATATATATATATATATATATATATATATATATATACACATATGGGTGTGAATGTTTGTTTATTATGTCACTCTAATTTGTGCTGCTTGTTTCCGGAAAATTTGTAGAAGAAAAAAAATTAATTTTTAATTAATCTTAAAATTTATTTCATTTTTTTTGAAAACCTTTCATAAACAAATCAAATTCTCGTACGAAGCAAATTCTGTAAACAATTTTAAAGACCTCGCCACACGCAAGAAGTTATAAGTAGTATTATATATATATATATATATATATATATATATATATATATATATATATATATATATATATATATATATATATATATATATATATATATATATATATATATATATATATATATATATATATATATATATATATATATATATATATATATATATATATATATATATATATATATATATATATATATATATATATATATATATATATATATATATATATATATATATATATATATATATATATATATATATATATATATATATATATATATATATATATATATATATATATATATATATATATATATATATATATATATATATATATATATATATATATATATATATATATATATATATATATATATATATATATATATATATATATATATATATATATATATATATATATATATATATATATATATATATATATATATATATATATTTTAAATGTAAAATTCAAATGGCCACATAGATTGACCAGAGTTGTGAGAATTTAAATCAAAATTGGGCATTGGAAATTGTTTAAAAGTCATAGAAAATAAGTAAATTAGACGAAGGAGTCGTTGTCCAGTCTTTTTTGGTAGTGTTCGAGTAAAAACGTGAACAACACGTATTTTTTGAGTCAGAGAACTGGACAGAGCATGTACGAGACACTGTAGGGAGCTCTTCTGAGGGGAGGAGGTGTGCAATTAAAACTTTCGGAGTAACAGTGTCTGATGTAATATTCACAATATAATGAGCGTGAAACAACAGTTCGCTGATGGAAAAAGATTATAGATATTAGTGAGAATCGGAGAGTTAATGAGGGAAGCAACGTACGGTATCACCTTCTCATGAAAGACAATGCTATTGAAACCACTTTATTGAAATGTGATGCATGCTTCACACAAAGACAAACAATTCTTCAGAGCAAGAAACCTGGATGATGTGAAGAAATTCTGAAAACACTTCAAAATATCTAACTCTTAGAAGCGTGTTTAGGAAAAAAAAATAATGTGTTCCTTCCTGGAGTGTACAGAACTTAAGACAGATGTAATTTTCTGTGGCACAGAAGCTTATATTCAATATTCTTTCCATTCAACTAAAACTAATAGAGTTTGGTTTAAATCTGCTTGTTCCTATGTTATTCACCTGGACGTTTCTTTCAGATTTTCAACGTCCGTTTCCAACTCCAAATTTATACTATTTATACTTTCACCCCAAAATCTTGCAAAATCTACTTTCAGTTACGTAAAATAAGCTCCTTTTTGGTTCCTTTTCTTTGGGCTCTATGGCATTTTACAAAATATTCCAACTCTAACTTTGCTTTTTCCTCTTTCCTTGGTCGAGTATTTTCTGACGACACAATTGCTATTTTCGCTTTCGCAATAGCTGAACTCTTAAGTCATACCTGTACCTTTAATTCCACTTTTGATCACTCCGGAGATATTCCCACTTTTCCAACTCCTCCATCTCATTCATTCCTTACATAATTATCTCTTCTAAATATAAAGAATACCTAAAAAAAAAATTTAAAATTTTCTCAGAGCTGCCATCTCAGAGTTTAAAAGCTAAGATGGAATTTGGTGCTTTGATATCCCTCCTGTGGATTTCAAAATTTGTGCTTCTGACTTTCTATTTTATCTTGGAAAACTACATCGTCTCTATCTTTACATTATACCCTAATAAAGACAAGAGATGAGATTAGAAGAATTAAGATGATTTTAAATCATTCTTTTAAGGATAGTTTAAAAAACTTTGTAAAAACACGGAAATTACAAGTGATACGAAGATAGTTGGAGGTATATAAAAGGGTCCATTTTTTTGGAACAAGTTTAATGAGTTCCTGTTTCCGACAAGAAGAAAAGCCAGTATGGAAAAACATAGGTTCTGCTCAAGGTTGATTTGTTCACAATTTGTACTTTGAAAATTAAGGAAAAACCAATGGTTTTGGTGATTTTTAAAATCACTAAGAATGATGATTTTAGAAAAGGAAGAGGAGAGAATGTGCTCCATTTTAGAGATTAGGTACTTGAAGAATTTATGATAGTTATGATAGTTAAAATTTATGATAGTTTAATATCTAGAATAGATGAATTTGGTTGTAGATTATTATTTCACCCATTTGTAGTTTTTGAGGGATTTAATGACAGAATCAGTTGAATTAACACGTCGTTATAATTTTTAGAATTTTCCACCAATTTACATCAAATAAAATATAAGACCTAAGTCGCAGATTTCGGACTTCTTCTGTGTCACTATTGGCACTTGAAAGGACAACCGTGTCAGAGATTAAATATAAATAAAAAAATATTTTTCAAAAACTTCACCCTAACAAAGAAGAGTCTAATTATCTAATATCTCCTATGATGAAATTTTGATACTTGTCACCAAAACCCAACACCATCCAATATCTCATGAACTTGAAATATTCAGAAAAAGTAGGATTGGGCAAGGTATACCTTATATATATATATATATATATATATATATATATATATATATATATATATATATATATATATATATATATATATATATATATATATTATATATATATATATATATATATATATATATATATATATATATATATATATATATATATA
>SEYY01005037.1:50000-57500 GCA_009176605.1 Armadillidium nasatum | reverse complement strand
CTTCGTTGGATTAAACTTTAACATCATTTTGCTTCGAATAACTTTTTAAAAAATCGATATAAATTTGGGTAATGTAAACACCTCCAAAAAATTCAATAAAATCTTGGGCCGAAATGTAAACAATGTTTTAAAAGTACTTATATATATATATATATATATATATATATATATATATATATATATATATATATATATATATATATATATATATATATATATATATATATATATATATATATATATATTTAATTTCACCTCAGGTGGACAAAGGCAAGAGGAATACTAAAAATTCCACCAGAGTTAGGGAAAAACTCGGAAACATGGTCAAATTAAAAGCCGATATTACATGATACACTGCGTTTGAAGGTATATAAGTCATAGAAAGCTTCGAAAATAGATGAAGTAAGTGTGCTCCAAACTTTACCAGTACAGTGCAAGTAAGACTGAGCATAGCGGTTAAGTCTGCGATCTGAGAGTTGGATAGAGAAAGGATGAAACTGTATAGAGAGACGAGTCGCACGAGCCCTTCTCAATTGAGGAGGTATGTGACGAAGGAGTTCAGAAGAGCAGTATATATATATATATATATATATATATATATATATATATATATATATATATATATATATATATATATATATATATATATATATATATATATATATATATATATATATATATATATATATATATATATATATATATATATATATATATATATATATATATATATATATATATATATATATATATATATATATATATATATATATATATATATATATATATATATATATATATATATATATATATATATATATATATATATATATATATATATATATATATATAATATATATATATATATATATATATATATATATATATATATATATATATATATATATATATATATATATATATATATATATATATATATATATATATATATATATATATATATATATATATATATATATATATATATATATATATATATATATATATATATATATATATATATATATATATATATATATATATATATATATATATATATATATATATATATATATATATATATATATATATATTATATATATATATATATATATATATATATATATATATATATATATATATATATATATATATATATATATATATATATATATATATATTATATATATATATATATATATATATATATATATATATATATATATATATATATATATATATATATATATATATATATATATATATATATATATATATATATATATATATATATATATATATATATATATATATATATATATATATATATATATATATATATATATATATATATATATATATATATATATACATATGTGTGTGTATGTTTTCAAGCATTTATATTGCTATGAAGAAATAAAAAAAATGAATGTAAAATTGTGAAACTAAAAAGAAAATCTAATAAATTGGAATAAATGCCTGTAGAATAAAGCCCCAAGTAATATGTTATTATTATATTAGAGAAGAAACGAAAAACAAAGTCCCTGATCGTCAATTCAACTTTGTTTTCATAAGTGGCGAATCAATTTTAATGTCACGATGGACTAAGACGATATTTTTCATTGCTCGAATAGATTAAAGGGCGTCATTGAAAATATCAGAATGGAAAGAGGAGAGATTTTTAAATGCTTGAAATGGATTTTAATGCTAAACCAAGTCGCAATTTTGATCAGAAAGACAAGAAAAAGGCGCAATTCTGTCTCAAAAGGCAAGGAATCTGTTCGAAGGGTAAACCAAGGCGCAATTCTGAGTCAAAAGAAGCGGAATCTGATCGAAAGGCAAACCAAGGCGCAATTCCGACTCAAAAAAAAATCGCGGAATCTGGTCGGAAGACAAACCAAGGCGCTATTGGAGTTGTCGGATATAAACTCTGAACAGATGGATGTTTGCCTTCGTTGATAAGGTAAATATTCATTATTAGTCTGGTCTTTGTGTTGTGGCGAAATTGAAAGAGACGATAAATTTGGAATTTCCGGAATAAAATCATTTTTTTTTCTCTCTCTCTCCGTATAATAAATTAAAACGACATCTATTGAATGTTTTCTATAGAAAAGAATTTTATTATTAAAGTATTGAAAGTAGGATAATATATTGCTCTGTGTCAAGAGTATGTATTTATGAAAAGATATATATATATATATATATATATATATATATATATATATATATATATATATATATATATATATATATATATATATATATATATATATATATATATATATATATATATATATATATATATATATATATATAATATATATATATATATATATATATATATAAATATATATATATATATATATATATATATATATATATATATATATATATATATATATATATATATATAATATATATATATATATATATAATATGTGTGTGTGTGTGTGTGTGTGTGTGTGTTTGAGTGCATTTTTTTGTGTGCTTATGCGTGTGAGTGTATGTGTACGTGTACAAGTGCGTGTACGTGTGTGTGTGCGCGTGCGAATGTGCGTGTGCGTGTGCGTGTGCATGTGCTAAAGTACGCTATATATATATATATATATATATATATATATATATATATATATATATATATATATATATATATATATATATATATATATATAATATATATATATATATATATATATATATATATATATATAAACTTGTAGAAAATAAGACATACATAGACACTGTATATAGGTAGATAAGGTATAATTTTTTTAATATTTCTGGTGTAAATATTAAATTAAAATAATAGTTTTATTTGTCATCGAAGTCATTTTGAGCCATTTTTTTATTAAATCCGAAATTCCTCCTTTTCTTTCAATCCCATCCCTAAATTCGCCATTCGTTCCTCACCCTATTTTATCCTTCTCCTCCTATCTCTTCCTAACCATATTTTATCCTTCTTCTACTATCTCTTCCTCACCCTATTTTATCCTTCTCCTCCTATCTCTTCCTAACCTTATTTTATCCTTCTCTTCCTATCTCTTCCTAACTCAATTTTATCCTTCTCCTCCTATCTCTTCCTAACCTTATTTTATCCTTCTCTTCCTATCTCTTCCTAACTCTATTTTATCCTTCTCCTCCTATCTCTTCCTAACCCTATTTTATCCTTCCCCTCTTATCTCTTCCTATCTTCCTATTAAACCTACTTACTATGAATCACAAGAAATACTTCGTCTCCTCACATTGTTTGTTCGCAGATTCGTTCCGTCATTTTGGCGTTTCGGCGCGGTCTTTCTCTCGGCTTCTTTCTTTCGGCAGCGATCGAGAGCTCATAAATCTGCCTCGATCGTCAATTGGAAAATGTTCATTGAAATATACAAGACACCAGAGAAGGATTTCTCTTCCAAGTAATCATCGGCAATGGCTCAATCACCAAATTTAAGATATCATTTTAAATCACATCCTTCCTAAGCCTTAATGCATACAATTGCACACACACACACACACATGCACAGACATGAGCACACATACACCTACACGCACACGCACACAAACACGGACACACACACACACACACACACATATATACATATATATATATATATATATATATATATATATATATATATATATATATATATATATATATATATATATATATATATATATATATATATATATATATATATATATATATATATATATATATATATATATATAATAATAATCTAAATTAAAATTGAGTAACTAAGAAAAGGGAAAAGAAGAAAAAATAATTTTTAAAAAGTAAATAAATATAAAAGTAAAAATCTTTCTTAACAAACCAACGTTTCAAACTTTAGAAAAAAACTTTGTGTATATTTCAGTGTTTGAGTGTGTATGTGTATGTGTGAGTGTATGTGCGTGTGTATGTGTGATGGGAAAGTAATTGAAACGCTTTTCAGGAGGGAAGGTCGGGGGGGGGGAGGGAGGTTTAGGGGGGAAACTCGAAGAAAAATTTTCTCTATCAATCATTCTTAATCTTTTTGTATTGATTCGAATGGTGCCTTTGCCACCAGTAATTCTAATTTGCTTTTCAAATATTCCCAATTTATATTGATGATACTCGAATTACTGTGCTAAATACATGTATAAACACACACACACACACACACATACATATATATATATAAATATATATATAATATATATATATACTATATATATAATATATATATATATATATATATATATATATATATATATATATATATATATATATATATATATATATATATATATATATATATATATATATATATATATATATATATATATATATATATATATATATATATATATATATAGGCTTAGGTGTAGATTGTTTCTGAGTTTCGATATTTTTTATATCGATATTTTTTTATATCGATATTCGATATTTTATTTTAATCGATATCCTTAACATTTTTTACAGAAATTTTAGTTTAAGTTTCACTGAGATTGTGATAGGTAGCTGTATGTCGCGGCAACGTTCTTGTATAGGTTAGGCCTCTTTTACGGCAACTTCGGTAGTTCAGGTTATGATAAGTCGAACTAAGTACGCTAGAAAAGTAAGTAATAATAATTGTGTATGTGTGGTTTAATAGGGCCGTAGGCCTGTATCTCGCGGCAACGTTCTTGTATAGGTTAGGCCTCTTTTACGGCAGCTCCGATATTTTCGAATATCGATATTTTCTAAAAATCGAAACTCAGAAACAATCTACACCTTTACCATATATATATATATATATATATATATATATATATATATATATATATATATATATATATATATATATATATATATATATATATATATATATATATAATATTATATATATATATATATATAAAACTTGTAGAATAGTAGATATACATAGACACTATATATAGGTATACAGATAAGATATAATTATTGTAATATTTCTATGGTAAATATTAAATAAAAATAAAAATAATAGCTTCATTTGTCTTCGAAGCCATTTTGTGCTTTTTTTTTTAATTTATTTATTAAATCCATAATTGCTCCTTTTCTTTCAATCCCAGATTTTATTCTCTTCTGCCAGTCTTCTTTCTGTTACTCTGTTTTCTGTTTTAATTTTAAATAACCATGAATCATGGTCATGAAAGATTAAATTTTGAACATATTTATTCGAGATACTCTGAGTACCTGAAAGAACTTGAAAGGCAATGATAATTGCAGTATTTTAGCAAGTATAAAAAATTTTCTTGTCCAAAGAACATTGAAGAATAATAGTAATTTTATTTTACGAGTTTAAACTTTTAAATAAACAGGTTCAAATAAATTATTTTGCAGTTGGTGTCGTTTATACATTAACATCGAAGAGAAGTAATATTAAAAAAGAACCGATTCTAATTTAGATTCTAATTTAGATTCTAATTTAGATTCTAATTTAGATTCTACAGTATATCTTTGCTTAAGCCGTGATACCTAGTAAGATCGAAAATATGAAAAATAATGTTTTAATGCTATTCTCTTTAGAAAAAAAAATCAGCTCATATTTCGTAACTCTGAGAAATTTCTAACACCAATAAATCGATGGGAGAGACATCTAGCAACTCTGTAAGGTCTCGTTGCTTTTAAAAACGTTATTTTCGTGCTCCTGTAAAACGTCATATTTTGAGTTTCGAGTTATCACAGCTTATGCGACGATATATTGAATTTAAGCAAAGGAAGAATAAGGTTCTTCTAGTCGTCATCTTGAACAATATCGTAACGATAAGTAAAAAGAAATTAAATAATGTTTCCTCTGCCAAACAGGAAGATTCACCTCAAGGAGCAACCAGGAATTTCTTTACGAAAGTTTGAAATTTGTCAAATATAACCACTTTAATTCATTCCTAAATCCCTTATTATTGCCAAAGACAAATATATCTTTAGACGCTCGTCCCAGTTGCTTTAGTATTACAAACTATGCTCATAAATGACATTTTCAACTGTAAGCTTTAAAATTGACCATAAATTTTTAATTTAAAGCTTAAGTCTTTACATAGATGAATGTCAATATTTCCAAGACACTCCAAGGAAGCGTGTAATTTCCTAAATTTTATGTCTCACAATTAAAACTCTGTATGCTATATCTAAAATCAAAAGTCTTACTTTCTGTTGTTGTTGAAGTAATTTTTAATAATTGTATCTTATTTCAATATGTAATTACCCCTCACAGATTTATCTCCCCATCCAAACTCAGAAATTTCCAAAGAAAGTTACTTAGATTTTCACTTTGCTGTCAATATGGGTTCCTTTTATTCTGAAATGGGTGGGAATGTGATGCAATCTTTCTGTACATACATTTGATAAGATAGATATGGGTGGGAAGGTGATGTAATCATTCTGTACATACATTTGATAAGATAGATATGGGTGGGAAGGTGATGCAATCCTCCTGTACATACATTTGATGAGATAGATATGGGTGGGAAGGTGATGCGATTATTCTGTACATATATTTAATGACATAGATATGGGTGGGAAGGTGATGCAATCATTCTGTACATATATTTAATGACATAGATCTGTTAATTAAGAAACCTGTCCACACCTTCCGGATTGTCCAAGCGAATACATTCAGTTCCTCTACAGTCTTTCTTGTCATTACAACATATTTCAAGGCTCCTTTCTTCAACTTTAATAGGGTCGGTTAAAGTGTTGTGTTAATTCTCTTCAAGGTATCCTTGAAATGAATAAATGTTTCGTTAAAACTAGGGACTAGAATTTCTGCTAAAAATTCTAATTTTTTTTATTCCTCACGGACATGGTACGATAAATTGCCTCTTCTTTCCGAAATGTGGCCATCTATAACAGCTACTATAGAAAGGAAAGAAACCAATGAAATTAGAAAGATGAATAGTTAACGTAAGAGAGAAGATTACAAAATTATAGATTTTGTGGCGGATTCTGGCAATAGCTTTCTATAGATCACCAGTCAAGGATGAAATGGAGTGAGAATTCTTAGATCCAATAAAAAAAATTTATATACTCGTACTGAAAATTTTATTCATATGATTCTAAATTTTGATATCTTAGAGATAGAAAAAAAAACCAAAATATTTCTTTATATTAATTATTAATTTTAAACTTCTTCGTTTTTACTTTATTTAATTAAATTTTCTAATGATTTTTATTAATCTTTAAAAAAAATTTCAGAAAAGTATAAATTTTCTTTTTCAGAAATCTTTAAAAATCAGAAAAATTATTTAAATTTATCAATTGAATTTCAATTCTTTTATTCACACCTGCAATTTATTATTACATTAATCCTCAAAACCAATTATTAATTAATAACATATATATATATATAATATATATATATATATATATATATATATATATATATATATATATATATATATATATATTATATATATATATATATATATATATATATATATATATATATATATATATATATAATATATATATTATATAAATAAAAATTAAAAATTTGAAAAAAAAATTTT
>SEYY01005037.1:42500-45000 GCA_009176605.1 Armadillidium nasatum | reverse complement strand
CATTTTCTTTGATTATTTTTTGCAGGTTCCCTTTGTAGATTTGTTTTCTTAGGGACATTGTTTTCTTTTTTTTTCTTTTTTTTCTTTTTGATTTAATACTGCTTATGAGGTAATTAAATTTACTTCATTGACTTTTCTAATTGTTTGAGATCAACTATAAATTAGAGGTACAAATTTTCATGTTAAAATATTATTAATTAATCTAATCTTCCTTCTTTCAAATATTCTAAATTGAAAAAACTGCACATTAAGAACACATAATTGCACGATGGAATTTTGACTTTTTAAATAATGAAAGTTAACATTAAAAATACCTATAAGCTCCAATTCAGAATATTTTTCTCTTTGAACCAAAAATAAAACAAATTCAAAAACTTTTCATAAAATACATTAAAATTCCAGAGAGAAGTAAAATAATCAAAAACTGAGATAAAAAGGGTTCTGTGATGTACTGTAACGGATAGCAGCAATTTATTCAAGGCAAAATCCATATCATCTTCCTAATTATCCATATATATATATATATATATATATATATATATATATATATATATATATATATATATATATATATATATATATATATATATATATATATATATATATATATATATATATATATATATATATATATATATATATATATATATATATATATATATATATATATATATATATATATATATATATATATATATATATATATATATATATATATATATATATATATATATAGAAGCTAAAGATTTGTTCCTAGGGAACCTTATACGAATTATGAAGCATAATGCTAATAACGTAGGTAGCAACATAATGCAAAAAAATTATAAACTTTAATAATCATGATAAATAAAATAGACGTTTCGGATTATTATAAATCCATTTTCAATATTTCCTGCAATAACAGAATCACAAAGAGATTAATAATAAATCACAATATGTATGACAAAAATAAATAAAAAAATTAAGATTAAATGATAAAGTAAACGAGCAAAGGTTACAAACACAAGTTATAAATTACAAATAAAAAGGTGAAATGAATGGAATCGGTGTTTTTTTTTGAATATTAAGTTAGTTGGTTGTAAGCGAGAAAAAAAAAAAAAAAAAAAAAAAAAAAAAAAAAAAAAAAAAAAAAAAAAAAAAATAGGAAGCATAATATATTTGATTTGAAATAAGTTTTAATATATGCATGAGCATATACATGTACATATTGCAGGAGAACGGTCAATAGATTAGAAGGGGGACGGACGAGGTTGCTGAATTTAGTTGGGGGTTGAGACGTTTAATATAGAGGGATTCCAGAATTTTTCTATCAGAATCAGTAGAGTGAGAGGATAAAATGCTGAAATCAGATGTGCGGAGTGGATGGTTAAGAGACATGGCGTGGTTGCGTATGGGAGAGTGTTCTGGAGAGGAAATGGGAAGATTAGTACGGAATGACATGCCGAGATGCTTGAAGATGCGTAGTTTTAATTGTAGGCCAGTTTGGCCTACGTAGCAGGAGTTGCATCCTGTGGTTTATATTTTTCAGTGCGCAGGATGCAACTCCTGCTACGTAGGCCAAACTGGCCTACAATTAAAACTACGCATCTTCAAGCATCTCGGCATGTCATTCCGTACTAATCTTCCCATTTCCACTCCAGAACACTCTCCCATACGCAACCACGCCATGTCTCTTAACCATCCACTCCGCACATCTGATTTCAGCATTTTATCCTCTCACTCTACTGATTCTGATAGAAAAATTCTGGAATCCCTCTATATTAAACGTCTCAACCCCCAACTAAATTCAGCAACCTCGTCCGTCCCCCTTCTAATCTATTGACCGTTCTCCTGCAATATGTACATGTATATGCTCATGCATATATTAAAACTTATTTCAAATCAAATATATTATGCTTCCTATTTTTTTTTTTTTTTTTTTTTTTTTTTTTTTTTTTTTTTTTTTTTTTTTTTTTTCTCGCTTACAACCAACTAACTTAATATTCAAAAAAAAACACCGATTCCATTCATTTCACCTTTTTATTTGTAATTTATAACTTGTGTTTGTAACCTTTGCTCGTTTACTTTATCATTTAATCTTAATTTTTTTATTTATTTTTGTCATACATATTGTGATTTATTATTAATCTCTTTGTGATTCTGTTATTGCAGGAAATATTGAAAATGGATTTATAATAATCCGAAACGTCTATTTTATTTATCATGATTATTAAAGTTTATAATTTTTATGCATTATGTTGCTACCTACGTTATTAGCATTATGCTTCATAATATATATATATATATATATATATATATATATATATATATATATATATATATATATATATATATATATATATATATATATATATATATATATATATATATATAATATATATATATATATATAAATATATTATAATATTATATATATATATATATATATATATATATATATATATATATATATATATATATATATATATATATATATATATATATATATATATATATATAT
>SEYY01005037.1:12500-32500 GCA_009176605.1 Armadillidium nasatum | reverse complement strand
TAGCAAAAACGAAAACTGATCGAGTCCCATTCAAGATTTATGACGTCAAAGGTAAGTATGTTAATATCTCAATAGATGGATAGAAATGAAAGGATAGTCACGGCATTTCGTACACATGGTGCAGAGTTGCATTGTTTAACTAAAATTTTCTTTCCAATAAAATAGAAAGGCATTTGGTTTTTATTTATATAGAGGAAAAAACCTTAATCCTTCTAAATAACTGGCAAAAAATGCTTTTTTTGCTTTCTTAAGAAAGGAATTAGAAGGGTTTGTTTTTGCAGTGTTCTAAAAATTATTTTATATATATTATATATTATATTATATATAATAATATATATATATAATCTTATATATATATATATATATATATATATATATATAATATATATATATATATATATATATATATATATATTATATATATATTATAATATATATATATATAATATATAGATAGATAGATATATAATAGTATAGAAGATTTCAATTGCACATGAAATCAGCTCGTAGGAAACTGTATCTGTATGACTCTAAATGTCCTTTTATAGGATTATTATTTTTTTTTTTCTTTTCTTTAGTGTCCGATCAAAAATTCAAAAATGGAGTCATTTGAACAAGAGTGACCTACTATTATTAGTATTATTATCGTTACTTACATCTTATAAAATATCCAGTTTCTTAATAGAACTCATGAAGCCATTTATCATCTATTTTTAATTAAGTATATACGAAGTAGAACGGACCAATAGTAAAAACTTTGAGAAAAGGAAATTTCAGTAATGAAGAGAGTCATTGCTTTAAACCAAATTTGATTAATCATGGTAAAACCTTTTTTTACGACAAAGTTTTAAATTAATGCCACATTTATCAAGAAAATTATTAATTATTCATGTTATTGGTAATTTTATTTAAATAGTAAGTTTTACTTAACATATTGTGCACCCTAGAAGTGATATGACACCCGCCTAGTTGTCGTTAAAATTGCTGTTAATCAATTTTGGTGTAAATTGAAGAGTTATGCAAATATACTTAGAGTAATTCTGATCAAAGCTCATTTAAATTAGTGAAAAGAATTCATAATGTGGGTAATAAAAACCACATGTAAAAATCCCAAAATAAAATATCGTAAATTGACTGGCAACATCCCCTTGCAGTAAACAAAATATTTAATATAGGAGGAAAACTAAAAAGTTTCTATCTCAGGTATGCTATCAATCATGTATTGCTGATCAATTCCGTTCATAATTGTGCTGATGTCGTGAGAAGAGGTCTGATGACTTAAAAATAATATCATAATGAGCAGTGACTGTATGAATGTGTTTGCTGTATGGTAAAAGATTGTTTGCATCCCGGAAAACCTGCCAAAATATAAATAAAAAAAATTATAATTTGTTATCCTCAAAATTTTGTTGAATTTCTTCCTAATGCCAAAAAATAGATATGAAAATCAGTTTCACTACAATAATTTTGTATGAATTACTAAAAATATTTTGTATATAACTGATCATTCTCTTTACTGAGCACCACACTTTCAGTGCTTAATTTTTAATTACTTCAATTATTTTTGTATTAGAAAAAAAAATTTTGGTGAAGTCACTTTCTTATAATTAATTTGACTTTTCTGCGTTGTGAAATTTTTATAATTTTGTTGGAACATTCATTGGGACATTTTTTGTAGTGATGTACTGTTGCCACACATACCGATGAAAAAATGTTTTCCTAGTGCATGAATAAATAAATTCGAAGATTTCAATCTCATGCTTTGGGATGATATCTAATATATATATATATATATATATATATATATATATATATATATATATATATATATATATATATATATATATATATATATATATATATATATATATATATATATATATATATATATATATATATATATATATATATATATATATATATATATATATATATATATATATATATATATATATATATATATATATATATTATATATATATATATATATATATATATATATATATATATATATATTATATATATATATATATATATATTATATATATATATATATATATATATATATTTATATATATATATAATAACTCTGATATTTTTTTTATAACTTTTAAAAGTTTGTTTTTAAATTTTACGAAAGTTTTCTTGCAAATATTTATTTATTAAAAAATAAATAAATAATGAAGCCTAATTAGAATTTTTAAAGATTTTATTAGTGAATATATTCTTATTATTACTTTTCTGCCTATTATTATAATTATTATTATTATTATTATTATTATTATTATTATTATTATTATTATTATTATTATTATTATTTATTATTATTATTATTATTATTATTATTATTATTATTATGATTATGATATTTATGATGATGATTATTATTATTAATATTATTATTATTAATATTATTATTATTGCAATTATTATTTTATTATTATTATTATCATTATTATTATTGCTATTATTATTATTATTATTTTTATTATTATTATTATTATTATTATTTAATATACTTAGAAAATATATCATTAGTAGTAGTATTACATATTATTATTTTTACCTTTTTCATATTTAAAGATTTTAAAAAAAACTTTTGTATATTGTTTTTTTTTTTTTTTTGTTTTTTTTTTTTTTGCTAAGGTTTTTACTTCGAATTTAGAGATAGTTTTAAGGTCTTTAGCTTTGTATACTGATTATTTGTTTGAACTTCGGATTTCCTCAGTCATAAAAGCGCAATAGGTTATAAACGTCTCCTTATGTGGTATTTATATCATGTTAAATTAAATGTAATTGCCTAACTAGACCTAACCTAACTAGACATGACTTGACCTAACCTAACCTAATTTAACAGCCTAACCTAACCTAACTAGACCTAACCTGACCTAACCTAACTTAATTTAACTTAGCCTAACCTAACCTAACTTAAGCACTCTTAATTTAGCTTAACTCTCTAGATATTAATTTAATTAATGCAAATGAACCAAGATTTGTTGTTCCACAAAATTTGAAAACAAGTTTCTTTTTTTTCTTTATATTTTTATTTATTTATTTTCTCAATTATTTTTTTAATTTCTGAAACTCCGAATATTTGGCAAAAAAAATGGGCGGAGTTTCTTACACGATTGTAACTAGTGTACTTTTAATCTGGGAGTGTGAAAACACTAGTATAAAAATAATAAACACACTAACGCAGTTTATATATATATATATATATATATATATATATATAATATATATATATATATATATATATATATATATATATATATATATATATATATATATATATATATATATATATATATATATATATATATATATATATATATATTGTTATTGTTATTATTAAGCATAAAATCGCGCAATAAATTTAAGCAACATTTCTTTGCGGTACACGATCAACACTTAGTTGCTATGAAAATTAACCTAAAACTCTGCTGGAACTTGGATCGTAATTTTTATTGAACGACTTATCGTTAAAAACAATAACCTGACCTAATCTTATTTAACCTTATTTACCCTAACCTAACTTAACCTAATTTTACCTAGCCTAACCTAACATAGCCTAACCTAACCTAACAACCTAACCTAACCGTCTTATGTATTCCTTTTTGTTCCGTAATAAAAAATCAAAAACCTTCCCAATTAGAATTTAAGTTTTAGTTAAAGTTTTGCTCCTTTTGTGGGAGGTTGTTTGTAATTAGTAAACAGTGTAATGATAGGAAAATTTTTTGGTCAAAGTAATTTGCATATTTAAATAAAAAATGAATTGGTATATTAAATCACTTAAAGTCCATGAAAGAATACTTATACCAGAAATAAGAAAAAGGCAGTCACCATCGCTAAATAAGTAGAAAGTACAATTAATAGGAAAATATTTTTCACGAGAATTGTCTAAAATACCTTCGAAAATATTTCATTTCAAACAATATCTTTCCACTTTACCAATGTTTGAAAGAAATGAAGAAGACACACACATACCCACACACATACCCACACACAAACCCACCTTCACTCTAAAAAACACGCTGACCTAAACATGTCTGTATTCCTTGATTCTGATTATAAAAAAAGGTTTGCTATTATGGTATTTATATTGCCTACTATATAAATGTTTGTTTGGTTGCTCTCTCTGCTTCTTTTTCTCTCTTCTTTGTCTTTTTTTCCTAAAATAATGTCTCATATTTCATAAAAATATCAGTCCTTATTATTCTCAGACCCATTTTAATCCTATCTTGAATCTTCCCTCCCCAAATTTCTCACACTTATTATCTCTCCCTTTTTTATCATCATTTTATTCCCTTATCCTACATTACACCATCTTTATCTGTTATTTACTCTTTTATCTGCCATTTATCTTCATTCCTGTCTCCCCTCTTCCGTACTCCTCCCTTCCACCGTTCAGAGCTCTTCGACTTCTCGGTATTTCTTCCACTCACTTATTATTGAGTCTGCAGTTTTTAAAGAAATTTAGCCCTTGGCCGGCATATACGACGTTTGGATGTACCAAATGGGGCGTAAGACCGAGATAACCAGTCATTTGTAAAGAATTTTCGACCTAATGGATCCATCATTATTGAGTAGAATTTAGACTTTTGATATTTATTATTAAAAAAAAAAAATAGCCAAGACAAAAGATAAAAAATTCAGATAGGAAATAATAGAATATCTCTTTAGAAAATAAGCAAGTCGATTTTGCTTAGTTGTTTGTTTGTTTATTTTAGTTTATGTCTGATTCGAATTTTACGTAGCAAGTTATATAAGTTATTTTCAAATCAAATTTAAAAGAAATTATTGATGCTTAAAGTAATTTGTAAGACCTTTAATGTGAATATTTAAATAAACTAAATACATAAAAAAAACTAAATAAATAAATAATAAATGACAAAGTATATTGACGCTGTAGAATTTACTTAACCAAACCTAACTCTAACCAAACCTAACTCTAACCAAACCTAACCAAACCTAACTCTAACCTAACCTAGCTCTAACCTAACCTAACCTAACACACAGTGAAGAGGAATTCCTTTAAGAACAAACAATGAACAGATAGGAAGTCTATTTTTTGCTTCTTTTTACATTAATTATTTATTTTACTCATCACAAATATTTATGTTTTATACATTTTGATATTCAAGCAATAATTAATTCCAATTATCAAGCACATCATTTCTCTCCTTAAAATTGGTCTAAAGATGAAAATAAACATTTCGAATAGTTGGACTGATATTTCGGACAATTACTTTTTATTTGATTGTGCTTGAAATATATTTATATTCTGCTTGTGTGTTTTTTTGAACCGTCGTCCTTTTTTTTTTGCCTTTGCCTGTGGTTTATTTATGTTCGTATGTATTGCAATCTTGTTTTCATAGCTTTTGAATACTTCAACGTAATAAACAGGTTATAAACAAGAAAAGATCTGGAAATGAGTTCCTTTCCTTCGTGTAATAGTAGTAATAGTAGTAGTGGTAGTAATAGTAGTGGAAGTAGTAGCAATATTTACATTTAATTTTTATATATTTATATATATATATATATATATAATATATATATATATATATATATATATATATATATATATATATATATATATATATATATATATATATATATATATATATATATATATATATATATATATATATATATATATATATATATATATATATATATATATATATATATATATATATATATATATATATATATATATATATATATATATATATATATATATATATATATATATATATATATATATATATATATATATATATATATATATATATATATATATATATATATATATATATATATATATATATATATATATATATATATATATATATATATATATATATATATATATATATATATATATATATATATATATATATATATATATATATACCATTCTACCCAGAGATATCATGAAATAATTTTTTTTCCCTGAATTATAATTGCTAAAAATGTAAAAGAAGAAATATTCATTCGTACTCTTCACTTCCTCTTCTCATCAGCCCTCTTCCTCACTCTTCTCTTTTTATAAATTATGATTCTTTTTATCATTTCCATTTATTTTCCACTCTTCCTGTATATATATATATATATATATATATATATATATATATATATATATATATATATATATATATATATATATATATATATATATATATATATATATATATATATATATATATATATATATATATATATATAGTGAAAAGTCCCTTCAATATTTCCCCGACCACAACTTGGGCGTAGCGTCAACATGGAAACTTCCATCTTTTGGGCCCGGGTTCGATTCCTCGAAATTATAACATCACTAGCAGTTAATAAATTTATAAATAATGATTCCACGGTTGATTTATCATAGTGGTTATTAAAAAAATATATATATATATATATATATATATATATATATATATATATATATATATATATATATATATATATATATATATATATATATATATATATATATATTGTAAAGTTCAGTTTTTATTTAAAACTGTACTTTTCTTTATTTTCCTTAAAAATGTATCAAAAGTGATTCTCACTTTCTTAAAAATTTTATTTATATTGTTAATATTTTATTTATGTTAAAATTAATTATCTGTAAAATTTAAAATATTTGTAAGAATATTTTAAGCATCTAGTTAAAATCTAAAAATATAAAAGGCGACGAAATCTAAGATTAAGTAATTAATATATGACGGGCTAAGAAGATCGAGTACGAGATGAATTGATGACAAGATCAAAAAGATGTCAAAAATGGATCCAGATGAGAAACAACATTTCACAAGATTCTCCTTGGCTATCATGCGAGGAGACGCTTCTATAACCTGTCTCTCTTTAGAGGATAGGGAAGCGTAATATCTTATAACATCTATCTCATCATTTACAAGATCTCCCATTTATTTTAGGAAGTTGTTAAATCTACGGAACATCAAATTAGAAGAGATCATATTTAAGAAAAGTTGTTGAATCCACGGAACGCCCTCCGAAGAGTTAAAGCCTTCTTTTTATTATTTATACAGCTACCTTTATTTTCTTAAGTTTTATTATGGTATCAAATGAATTATATTTTATTTGAAGAAACTTTGTATTAATACGAAACACCCCTTGTAAACATAGAACTTTAAAAAGGGTGAACAGCAATGAAATAATAATAACAAAGTTTTCTTTACAATTGGTGGCAGTAAACAGATGGGATATTAAATTATTTTTACAATTGGTTAGCAGTCGGTGGGATATGACAACTTCAAAGGGGACATGACAACTTCAAAGGGGAGACAACTTCAGAGAATACATAACAACTTCAGAGAAGATATGACAACTTCAGAGAATACACAACAACTTCAGATAGGATCGACAACTTCAGATAAGATTCGACAACTCCAAATTGAAATTAGACATCTTCAGATCAACTTTAAATTTAGAACTAATCAACTTATGAGAAAGATAATATATAATATTTAAAACTGGATAAAACAACTTTAAAAATAATAACTTCGATTCATCTTTTGTCATCTTCGAAACGAATTTAAATTTATCCAAGTCAAGTTATGTAAAGCTGAGAGAGACAGAGATTGACATATATTTCAGATACCGTCATTACAACTTATAAGTTTTATTTTGGGAATGAAGAAAAGCGTCATGACGTGTGTTTGTTTGTAAAGTAGCTTAACAACCTACTTTATGATTTGTTGGCCTTACAGTAAATTTTTCGCGGAACTTAGGTTCAATGGTTATGCCACCTTCGGGGGTACACCATGCGAAACTGTCGCTGATACATAGTGTTAGTGTGACTAGGAATGTGTCTCAGCTGGACCATTCATATTCAGAGGCCGGGATAGTTTATAGAACTATCAAAATTTTTTTTTATTGGATTTAATGTATTTAGATACATTAGAATTGTTGGAAAATAGAAAGTTTATGTAGATGATCATCTGGCAGGACTGACTTATTGTTTATTCTTTTCTCTTTCCAGGTTGACATAATATATTGATATTTTGGATAATGAATAATAGATTTATATATCCCGAGATTTTTTTTCGAAAGCTCACCAAATTATTCGAAAATGAAGCCGTCTCCTGGCCAGTAAACCTTGAAATGGTGATAGCAGGAGAGAATATACCTATTAAGAACGGGGAATTCGAAAAATTGAAAAATCTAAATGTGAGAGAAGATGAAGAGTCCCACCTATTCTTCGTGAATCTACACTCGAGTAATAAATCCAGTTTACTAATGGAAGAAGCCTCTTACAAACTTCTGAAGATCTTTGAAAAATCTGTTTTCAAATTCGAAATAACATTAGAAAATAATTATCACGTTAAATACGATTTGAGAGAAAATATAGATGTTGCAAGTTTGGAATTAAATATAAGAAAGTTAAAATGGTGGAAATTAATATTTAAGAACATAGGAATCAAAAATAAATTTAAATCTAAATTATTAAATAGAAAAAAGAAGACCAGAAGGAATCAGAAAATACTTCAAAGAAAATCGAGAAACAGATGCTTAAAGAAAGAAAAAAAATAGGTCCCCGTAAATATCTGTACCTATACTTACCTCACGTAAAAATTTTTTTTGTCCTGATACATTTTTGAGGGGAGATATGTAAAGTTCAGTTTTTATTTAAAACTGTACTTTTCTTTATTTTCCTTAAAAATGTATCAAAAGTGATTCTCACTTTCTTAAAAATTTTATTTATATTGTTAATATTTTATTAATGTTAAAATTAATTATCTGTAAAATTTAAAATATTTGTAAGAATATTTTAAGCATCTAGTTAAAATCTAAAAATATAAAAGGCGACGAAATCTAAGATTAATGAATTAATATATGACGGGCTAAGAAGATCGAGGACGAGATGAATTGATGACAAGATCAAAAAGATGTCAAAAATGGATCCAGATGAGAAACAACATTTCACAAGATTCTCCTTGGCTATCATGCGAGGAGACGCTTCTATAACCTGTCTCTCTTTAGAGGACAGGGAAGCGTAATATCTTATAACATCTATCTCATCATTTACAAGATCTCCCATTTAATTTAAGAAGTTGTTAAATCTACGGAACATCAAATTAGAAGATTTCATATTTAAGAAAAAGTTGTTGAATCCACGGAACGCCCTCCGAAGAGTTAAAGCCTTCTTTTTATTATTTATACAGCCTACCTTTATTTTCTTAAGTTTTATTATGGTATCAAATGAATTATATTTTATCTGAAGAAACTTTGTATTAATACGAAACAACCCTTGTAAACATAGAATTTTAAAAAGGGTGAACAGCAATGAAATAATAATAACAAAGTTTTCTTTACAATTGGTGGCAGTAAACAGATGGAATTTAAATTATCTATACTATATATATATATATATATATATATATATATATATATATATATATATATATATATATATATATATATATATATATATATATATATATATATATATATATATATATATATATATATATATATATATTATATATATATATATATATATATATATTTTTATTATTATTATTATTATTATTATTATTATTATTATTATTATTATTATTATTATTATTATTATTATTATTATTATTATTATTATTATTATTATTATTATTATTATATTATTATATGACTGTTTTTATTATTATTATTATTATTATTATTAATTATTATTATTATAAAATTTTTTTTTTTTTTTTTTTTTTTTTTTTTTTTTTATTTTTTATTATTATTATTATTATTATTATTATTATTATTATTATTATTTATTATTATTACTATTATTATTATTATTATTATTATTATTATTATTATCACATTATTATTATTATTATTATTATTATTATTATTATTATTATTATTATTATTATTATTATTATTATTATTATTATTATTATTATTATTTTTCATTACTGTAATTATTATTATTATTAGCATTATATTATTATTGTTATTATTATTAATATTATAATTATTATTTAGTTATATTTTTATTTCATGCCATAAAATTATAAAGTATTTAACACTAATTTAAAAGCATATCCTTAACCCGCAATTTATATATAAATAAGCAAACAACGTAAACTGTATTTTATAATATAAATTACACGCTTCAATAAAAAGCTATTTTGCCAAGCTGGGCCGATCTTGTTTTCGTCATAAAAAGCTGAGCTTTGAAAGCATAGAATTTAAAGTTATTTTATAGGCTCAATTTCGAGTCACATTCTAGGGATTTAAATTCCTGGAACTTTTCTATAGAAGTGGAAGAGTTGAAATAAGTGGAATGCATATTTGCTTTTATGTTCACTCTGTTTTTTTTCTTATACATACATGCGTACATGTATGTATTTTTTGTTTGTAGTGGTAATAGTAGAATTTATTGTATTTTTAGAATATGTTGAAAAATGTTTGATGAAAAAAATATATTACAAAAAAAAAGTTAGGTTTCGTTTTGATTTCTTAGTCCAAAAAACGAAGTTTTGTTTCTCTATACTTTAATGAAAGCGGTATCTAATGCTTATTTACCTTAGAATCAATGAACATTGTGACTAATTACACATGTTTTTATACATTGAGCTCCTATATCTCTAATAAGAGATTTTCTTCCTTCTCTTTGAAGGAAATATTCCAGGAAACGTAACTGTCCATAAATCAAATGGATACATGCGTAGAAGAGCTAAAAATTAATACTTAAAAGGGCATAAATGAAAGTTTTATCCGCCCATTCATTTTAAATGCAAAATCAAAGCTTGCATCTCTTCTGAGTGTTTACCTAATTGATACTCTGTTAATGGGTTATATGCTACTTTAGGGAACAGGTTATAAATTGTTTTAAATGTAAGTAGTTCGAGATTTTCCTTGATAATCACATATGTTGCACCAATAATTTTATTCTTCTATATATATTAATAACACGCAACTTTCCATTCATATACAAAATAGGCTGCACCCCTTTGATTCCATACTTTCAATTCTATTCTTACTGATTTAGATAGTATTATCTTGGTAGAGTCATCCCAACCTTGATTGCTAAGACAAGAACTTCATCAAAGTCTTGGATTTTGTTAAGGTTAATTAAGAGAAGTTTTCAAATCTTATATTTCTCGAACAATAAGAAAGGCCTAATTGCGTTTGTTTACAACTTTACATATAAAGTTGCCAATTCAGATTTTTTAAAACATATTCATTAATAATTATTCAACATATATATATAAACAATGACGTCACAGAACTCGTTTTTATACTCGTTCTTGAAAACGTTACAAAGTCTTGAGCTTCAAGTTGCGCTCTTGCGCTCTTTAGAATATAGTGAAGCGCAAGTGCAAGAGCGCTATTTTCTCAAAAGTTTGCGCAAGCGCAAGAGTGCTAGTCATTTACTTAGTCCACTACTTGCGCTCTTGCGCTTATGCCCACCTTTGATATATATATATATATATATATATATATATATATATATATATATATATATATATATATATATATATATATATATATATATATATATATATATATATATATATATATATATATATATATATATATATATATATATATATATATATAATAAATATTTGCAATAAACATTTCCAAAAATATAAAACAAACAATACATTAATCATAAATTCACAAAAATTAATAAATAAATAAATAAATATATAATTTATTATATAAAATAAAATAAAACAAAAATAATGAAATAAAAAAAAAAAAAAAAAAAAAAAAATCTTCAAAAAAAAAAAAAAAAAAAAAAAAAAAATCATTATTAGCCAAAGGAAAGTACAAACCAAAAAAAAAAAAAACTTTTCCCCTTTAGTTTTAATTAAGAAATCTTCTTTGAAACAATCTTCGCTTAAGGACTTCATTTAGTCTTCAGTCAAAAGCTCTCTTTGGAACATCTGAAAAAGTCTTCAATCTTCAACCAGGGTTCGATGCAAAGAAAGTGAAGAAAGAGATAATTTGAAGGTGCCATTCGGAAACCAAGAGATTGGTTATTTCATATATATATATATATATATATATATATATATATATATATATATATATATATATATATATATATATATATATATATATATATATATATATATATATATATATATTGTAAAGGATTTTGGAATATAACTTGGCCTGAGAAAATAGCTTTTGGTATCATAAATGACAAAGAAGTATGATATCGCTTGATATTCGGAGGCAAACCGAAATGAGTAGAAAATGAGACACTTGCGTAACTTTAATTAATTTATTTTAATATTTAGAAGTATAATTATTCGGATGTATATATATATATAAACATATATATATAATTTATCGTTTAAAAACATTTTAGTGTATGGTTTTATTGTAGTTTTGTTCAATGATAATAATACAACAATGCAGTCCGTTTTTAGAATAGTTTAATTTAGTTCTATCGCAGAATGATATTTTTAGGTTTTTGGCTTCATTATTATTTATATTAAATGTACTTGTTTTATATATTTTATTATTATTATTATTAGTATTTTATCCATATTTCTTGTTTATGTTATTATTTTAATGTTAAATGAATCCTCCATTATATAATAAATTATTTAAAATAGTAAAAGACTTCGTAAGTTGCAGTGTCAAAGTACAAATAAAATGGCGGAACTCCAGAAATTGTAAATATAGTTATTTAGCTTTAGTTAATTATTTAGTTTAGATATAAGTGTTTTATATATTTATTTATGTGTATTATATATTTATGTGTAATTATGTAAGAAGGAATAGTGAATAATAAACTAAAAGTGGTATAAAATAATTAATAAGCATGTAGTAAATAGAAATCTTGAGTGTGCAAGAGACGAATTTCTCAAGAATCACGTGACGCAAAGTTTCAAATATGGCCGACAAAGACTTGAATGCAAGCTGGAAAATTACAGATGTGAGAATAACTAGACTAATCGACCGAATCTAATGAAGAATTATATACCAAAAGTTGTCTAGTTAGTAAACAAAAATTACTTAACAACAGTGAAGACGATTGAAGCTCTACTTTCCTAATAAACTCTTATAAAGTAAAAGTGAATTAAGGATATAAAAGTTATCCTTCATAATAATATTTATGCGTAAATATTATGGAAAACTATGTAATTGTTTATTTGAAGATCGTTTGAAGGAAGAAAGAAGATTACTCATTAGGTCGCTTAAAAGAAGATTAGTGAAAGATGATTCAGCTTTATCTTGAGTTGAAATATTGACCAGTCCTGTCTTGGCTGATGACTTAGCTCGTCGCCCTTGGATTAATCTATCTTGGTATTAGGATAGACCGCTGGAGTAGCATCCATTAAGATCTGGAGTAGGTCTTAGGCTGGAGTAGCCAATTTAGTCGGGAGAGTTAGGTTTGCTTTGATGTATGATCAAAGTTTGCTTTGTAGGAGTTACATTGCATTCTAAAAGCAACCTTCCTAGAATAGACGGAGTGTCTATTTAATCTCCGTAAAGACAAAGGTTGTAAAAGGTGCAGACTATGTCCCTTGGAGTTGCAAGGAGTTTGCTTCTCCATTAGTATAGAGCTTACACGTTTCCGAAGATAGGCCAAATAGTTTGTATAATAATTATTTCACGCGCTACCATAACATCTTAATTAAATTACCATTTAATGCATTGTTCCTTTTGTAAATATCTTATATATTATAGTAAACATTAAAATAACATCTATGACTTTTATTTAGCCACATTGTTACAACGAATTGGTTTTGACAGTTACAAGTTTATTTTTATTTAAGAAGGGCGACTAATTCTAGCACCGATTAGGCGATCCCTTTCATTGGTTTAGCAGTCGGTGGGACTCTCTTTTCATTGGCGGCAGACGGCGAGACTCATTCAATCCGTTGGGACATTCGTTGGGACATCCCTTTCATTAATAACAGCTTTAATTTTTCATTCAATATATTTTGTTCATTATCAAAACCAACTCGATTTAACAAGGTGGCTATAGGAAATTAAATAAATAATAGATTATAAAGAAATAAATTGTATTTGTAAAGTAATATTATATTGATACATAACTGTAGTCAGAAGGTTGAAAATTAATTTTCATTATATATTTTAAGATTAAGAATTTGATATCAAATAGTTAGGGAAACTATTATAAATTGATTGTTGTTGCATAAAAATCATTTTTAAAAAAAATTATATCAAAATGGCAGACGATAATAGGAACGCTAATATTGTTAATTTTTCAAGTATTGTAGGTAAAATGAGATCATTTGATGGAAAAACTAATTTTAAGAGTTTTATGAACCAATTTAACGTTAGAGCGAAATTAGAAAATTGGGACGAAGACAGTAAATTAAACATTTTGAGATGTTTGTGTATCGGAACGGCTCAAACTTACTTAAACACAAATCCGGAGATAGAGGAGTTAAAGTTTGACGAACTTGTAGTTTTCCTAGCCAAAAGATTCCAGACTGTCGTATCTAAACAAGAGTCCTATAGTAGATTTACTAACGTTAAGCAAAATAACTTAGATGTGAGAAGTTACGCAGATAAGATAGATGAAATCAGTGAGGAAGTTATGGAATTTCTGACAGAGTTTAATAATGTAGAAAGTAGAGATCAATTTCTAATTTCTATTTTCATAAATGGATTGAACTTGGAGATTAAAAAGTTAATAGGTATACAAGAATATCCGACTTATAATGCATGCATACAAGCAGCTGTAAAAGCAGAAAAGTTAATTCCTAATAAGAAACCATTAAATAATATAAATAACAATAACCCAGAAAGAATTAGTTACCCCAATAGATCCAGGAACACCCCTAATTATAATAATTACCCTAGATATCAAAACAGAAATAATTACGGCCATGTAAATAATATAGATTGTTTCCATTGTGGAGAGATAGGCCATAAGAAGATTCAATGCCCATATTTAAATGTTAGAAGAAACACTCCTTTTCCTAATCATTCAAAAAACTAGTAGGTAGATCCATTGAGGACGGTTACATTAGCCCTGTTGTATATATAAAAGTAAATAGTATGAAAGCTTTAGCCTTTTTTGATTCCGGAGCTAATATTTCAGTCGTTTCTTATGATTTCTATTGTAAACTATCTAAAATGGATCTAGTTAATAGTAAAATAAAAAACACACAAATACAAGCATCTAGCGTTACAGGAGAAATATTAGATATTTTAGGGAAAGTTTCTCTTTATTTAATCATAGGAAAAATCAGGATAGTACATGAGGTTTATGTTTTAGATAAAACACAGTTCACTGGAGAAATTTTGATTGGGAGAGATATTATGAGAAGACTAGGGAAGGTTACATTCGATTTAGAGGAAAATTTTATACAAATAAATAAACATATAATGCCGATTGTATGTGTAGACAATCATAACTTAGAATGCTTTAAAATTCAGAAGGAAGATTTGTATCAAAATAAACTCAAAGTAGACAAGAAAATAGTTTTACCACCGAGGTCTTTTGTAAAAACTCACGGCGTAGTAGGGAAGAAATGGAGAGGAAAAACTGTAGTGATAGAATCGAATTGCAAGGGAGGAATGAGAGTTGGGAATACACTTGCATGTGTTAATGAGAAGTTACAAATTCCTTTTACTATTGCCAATTATTTAGATCATGAAGCTGTCATAAGTAAGAACGAATTAATAGGAGACGTTTTCTTAGCGGAGGATGAAGAGATAGAGGTGGAAAATATTGTAAAGTCGGAAAACGCATTTAATCTGGAAGACGTAGATTTAGACAATCTCGAGACTAGTCAGCAGGTAAAGATAATAGAATTAATTAAGAAATACAAAGATGCCTTCGCTCAAACTTCCGATGACATCGGATTATGTACTTTGGCAAAGCATAAGATAAATACAGGGGAAACTAAACCAATCTTTACTCCTCAGTATCGTTTGCCCCAAGCGACAAGAGAAATAATGCAAGAGCACATAGATAAGATGTTGAAGATAGGGTTGATAGAAAGGATCAAATAGTGCTTGGAACTCGCCTATTTTATTAATTAAGAAGTCAGATCAGAGTTTTAGGTTTATTTTCGACGGACGTCAGTTAAATAAAGTCACGGAAGTAGAAGTAATGAGTATGCCAAAGGTCAGTGAGATTTTAGCTTCACTAAATGGATCTCGCTATTTTTCAGTCTTAGACAATCTGAAAGGTTTTAACCAAATATTGATAGAAGAGGAAGATAGACCAAAGACTAGTTTCATAGGTCCAGATAATTTGAAATACGAACACGTCCGCATGTCATTTGGATTAGCAGGAGCTCCTAGTACGTTCACCAAAGTATTAAACATATTATTTTCGGAAGTACTCGGTAAATTTTGTCAAATTTACATGGATGATCTAATATTATACAGTTCATCATTTGAAGAGCATTTAAAATATCTAGAACAGGTACTGAAAATATATAAAGATGCAGGGCTTAAATTAACTTTAAAGAAATGTAAGTTCGCGAAGGAATCAGTGAAGTATTTAGGTCATATCATCTCAAGAAAAGGTATACAAATAGATCCTATAAAAGTACAGGGAATTAGAGATTATCAGGCACCAAAGAATGCGAAAGGAGTGAGACGATTCTTAGGCATGGCAAGTTACTATCGGAAGTTTATAGAAAATTTCTCAGAAATCTGCGCTCCTCTTACAAACTTAACGAAAAAGTATTCTAAATTCATATGGTCAGATTTAGAGAATGAGGCATTTAATAAAATAAAGGAACTACTATCTACTTCCCCAATACTCATTCACCCTGACTTTAATTCCCCTTTCAAATTACACACAGACGTTTCAGACTTGGCTATAGGTGGAGTTTTAACGCAAGAGATAGATGGAATCGATCGTCCTGTTGCTTACTTTTCTCGTAAACTGACACCACAAGAGACAAGGTACAGTGTAACAGAAAGAGAGGCATTAGCGATAGTCAAATCTGTGAAACATTTCGATTATTACCTTTACGAACACAAGTTCATAATTATTTCGGATCACCAGCCCTTGAGATACTTATTCAAATTTAAACCAGAAACCCCTAGGATAGCACGATGGGCTTTGCTATTAACGGAATATAACTTTGATATACAATTCAAAGCGGGTAAAAATAATGTAATTCCTGATGCCTTAAGCAGAAGCATCCAAGTAATAAATAACTCAGAAGAGATAAATCCTTCGTTAGTATTGAGTGCAGAAAATGTGAGGAAGGAGCAGTTAAGAGATATAGAATGGAGGAGAATAATTAATTATTTTGAAGGTAGGAATTTTGAAAGAGTTCCCAGAGACGTAAATTTATCTAGTTTTATGATGAAGGAAGGTTGTTTACATTTTATTTCAGAAAACAAACATCAACGACCTTATTTAGAAACTTTAGTGATTCCCCATACACTTAAACACGCGGCTATGTATATATCTCACAATTCCAATTTAAACTTTCATTCAGGATTTACAAAAACATTATATAGAGCCGAAGAGTTCTTTTATTGGCCAAGTATGAGACAAGATTTAAAGGAGTATTGTAGAAGCTGTTTGGTTTGCCAAAAGATTTCACCCTATAACACTATTAAAGCTCCCCTACAAACATATAACACGCCAATAGCACCAGGAGTTCATTTAGGCATAGACATTGTTGGACCACTACCGGAGACAGAGAAAGGAAACAAATATATATTCTCAGTTATTGATCACTTCTCCAGATTCCTACAGACATATCCCATTCCCAACATTAGGAAAGAAACAATAGTAGAATGCCTTATTGATTATATTAATAAATTTTCCATTCCCTTACATGTAACTGTAGATAACGGAACTCAGTTCCATTCACAATTGTTTAAGGAGGTTTGTGATTTGTTTAAAACAAAAATTCATTATACCACAAGTTTCCATCCCCAAAGTAATAGCTATATTGAGAGATCTCATAGAAGCATTAAAAAAGCTCTTAGTTCTGCTTTAGAACACTCATCTTTAAATCAGTGGGAAGATTATTTGTCATATGTAACTTTAGCATTAAATACATCATATCATTCTAGCATTAATGAAATTCCTTTCTTTTTGTTTTTTGGAAGAGATGCAAGTTTACCCCTTTCTGATATTATAAAAACTGGCGCATCTTATGATTATATCGGAGGAAATGTGAAGGAAGAAGATGAGCAATAAAATTAAGAAAGCTTACGAGGAAGCACACAAATTTAGTGCTAATACACAAAGTAAGAGGAAAGAACATTACAGAGATCGTAATTTTAGAGAAATGGAAGTCGGAGATTTTGTGTGGCTAAAAGACAATTATAGATGTAAGAGAGGTAGTAAGCTGAAACCGAGATATTTGGGACCTTACCGAATAATAGAGAAATATTCCCCCGTAAATTACACCATAAAACCCTTATATGACCAGCACAAAAGAACGGAAAAAGTACATATTAACAGATTAAAAATCTGCAAATTACCGGAATGGACTTACGATTTTCATGAAGAGACAGAAAATACCCCAAATGTAGAAAGAAATGATGTAACAAACGAAGAAAACCCTGATTCAGAGTCAGACGATGATACAGATTATTTTCCAGTTAGTAGAGGAAATAATAGTACTAATAATAGTAACAGAAATATTCACCAGGAGAATAGATACAATTTGCGCTCAAGAGGTCCAGTGATCGATTCTAGTGATTTACCCAGAAGACCTATTGAATATAGATCGAGAAATGTGATCGGTCTTATATTGATATTATTGGTAATTAAGATGTTTGGTTGTTTCTAAGTGAGAAACATTGTTAAGTGGAGATTTATAGGTTCATTTATATTTATGTGAAATTATATATTTATGGTTCATTTATATTGAGTGTGTGATAAATGTGTGATAAAAGGAAAATGAATACTGCGGTATTGTCTATTGTTGAAACACAGCTGTGAATTTGCGAATTTGTGAATTCGTTGGTAGAGTCTCACGGGAATGAGAAATGTTTTCTTATTCACCCCTCTGCAGAATTTCGATTCATTGAAGTTAGTTCTTAGGAAGACTTCAAGTAGAGCCGTCAAAATGTGACTAGTGCTTGGTAGGTACCTTGCTCAAGACTACTCAGGGACTCAAAGGAATATAATTGGAATAAAACAACATTGACGTCCAAAAGGAAATAAATGGATTAATTCAACATTGATGTCCAGGAATAAATCACACAGGAAAAATAAAAGATTCAGAGTGTAATCTTTAACTCCAGGAAATCTAAACAATTGTCCTGAGAGGGTAGAATTTGTCAAATATGGTATATTTTTCATTCAAGGTTTCATAATATTTTATTTTATAGTGTATTTTAGCTCCAAGTATTAATGCAAGAAGATTAGCATGGTGATAAAGCGCTTATAAGAAGAGAATAATTTCGAGAAAATTGATGGGAGAAAGAGAGAGAGATAGAGAGTAAAGAAGAAGAAGATGATGCCAAAATCTATTTAATTAAATAGATAAGTACTTGTAAATATATAATATAGATGTTAAGTTAGTAATTAAGTTAATAGACGATCTCAGATAGAGAGAGATAGAGAAAGATGGCGAATATAGATAAGTTGACGAAAACGTAATTTAAGAATTTTCTTTTATAGGTTAAGATAGTTATAGTCATTTATATAAGAAATTCTCTTCAGGCAACTAATATTTTAGCAACGGGGTGTGTAAAGGATTTTGGAATATAACTTAGCCTGAGAAAATATCTTTTGTATCATAAATGACAAAGAAGTATGATATCGCTTGATTTTCGGAGCAAACCGAAATGAGTAGAAAATGAGGCACTTGCGTAACTTTGTTTAATTTATTTTAGTATTTAGAAATAAAATTATTCGGATGTATATGTATATATATAAACATATATATATAAGCTATTGTTTAAAAATATTTTAGTACATGGTTTTATTGTAGTTTTGTTTAATGATAAGAATACAGCAATACAGTCTGTTTTTAGAATAGTTAATTTAGTTCGATTGCAGAATGGCATATTTTAGGTTTTTGGCTTATTATTATTTATATTAAATG
>SEYY01005037.1:5000-7500 GCA_009176605.1 Armadillidium nasatum | reverse complement strand
TTTGAATCACCAAGTCACATGCCTTGAGAACGTACTTGGCATCATCTTTGTACCACAATCAGCCTTATGCCATATTTATTAGGATATGCGTTGCTGTATAAGTGGTCGATAATAATAATAATAATAATAATAATAATAATAATAATAATAATAATAATAATAATAATAATAATAATAATAATAATAATAATAATTTTAATTTGGACTAAAATTAAAATTATTATTATTATTAATATTATTATGAAGTTATGTACAGCAAAGAAAATATACATACATACACACATACATACACCCACACATACATACATACATACCTAATTAACGGGATAACTTGATCCTGTATTTTAAGCGCTAACCTATCGGGACATTTAGACACTAGACTTACGAGGTACAACACACACCAAACTTACGAGGAAAAAATAAATAAAAAGTACACAAGCAAAACTTACGAGGTATATTAATAGCTCCAGGAATCGAACCATAAGTGTGTAATTCTTGTGGGTTGCGAACATCTATTAGAGCGACATCCTCACTGAAAGTCAACAAATCGGATAGTTCTTCATAATCCAATTCTGTTCTGGTTCTAGTATGGTTGGTACTAGCTGCAACTTGGTTGGTATTTGCTGATGTTGCGAAATTAGCTGAGCAGGATACTACCGACGGTACACATTGACCTGAAATTTTAAATAATAAATTCAAACACTCAAAAAAAAAAGGCGAACGTTTTCGGAACCAACGATTCCTTCTCAAGCTAATGTTTAATATAAGAAATTTTTAAAAAATATTAAAATGTGTTGTAAATTTTGAGCTTCACGGAATAAATTTTTTTTCCTTAAATAAATTTACCAAATTGTTATTCAATGTGTATTGCAATTTACCTCTATTTTCATAACTATTTATTAATTTTTATATATGTTATACAAATTCAAGTGATATCGGTATCGATATATCAATATCAAATTTAATTGATATCGGTATCGATATATCAATATCAAAAGACCGGAAAATCTAAAAAAAAAAAATAAATATAATATAATATATATATATATATATATATATATTATATATATATATATATATATATATATATATATATATATATATATATATATATATATATATATATATATATATATATATATATATATATATATATATATATATATATATATATATATATATATATATATATATATATATAGCATACCTTGAATCTACCTACTAATATACTATACGGAAATTAAATTTCAACCATAAAGTATATTTTATTATTACCCCCTCCCCCCATCCCGAAGCAAACTTCTTTAAAATATCAATACCCTAATAATATTACAGGAAATATTTTTTTCAGTGTTTTTAACTTAGACATATGAAGTCCTTAAAAAAAACAGTTTGCGTAATAATAATAATAATAATAATAATAATAATAATAATAATAATAATAATTGTCCTGTTACACAACACTAAAGCAATTTGTCCGTTTTTTGTCCTAAAAAGGGTAATAGTATTATAAGGTGTTAAAATTTACATCGATATAACTATTATCTATTATTTTTTTTCACCACTCACGGGTCTGAGATTACAGAGGGTTCTTCCCCTCGTAAAACTACATTCTTGGTGTCGAATAACAGAAATACCAATAATAATAAAAATAATAATAATAAACTCACCAACAGTTGCTCTTTGCAAAACAATTCGCGATACTTTATTATAAATACTTTTGGCAGCAAGTTCCATCAATTATTTTTTTTCAAAAAATAGTTATTTAAATAAAAAATATATATATATTCAAAAAACTTTTCTTCTAAAGTTTATTATGCTTAATGCAGGGCAGCTTTAAGTCTTCTGCGTTTATATAAACACGGGGGAAAAATATTCTTCAACTGCAAAAATAAATAATAAAAAAAAACTCCAAATTATCAGGTGTATTACAGGTAAAATAATTGGAAAAAAATTAAGGCCTAACAAACAATAAAACTACTCATATGAAATCTAAGCAAAGACTGAATAACTAAAATTGTAAATCTACTTCATGAACCCCTTCAAAATATTAGCTTGCGGTGTGTAGACTGTATGCGTTTAGTCTGGCGCCAGACATGTGTAAACTTTTTATGTCTTATCTGCGAGTGAATGTACGTAAAAAATATTCAATCGCGTCATTAATATTCAAACAGAATTTCGTCATAAACAAGTTCATAGAGAGAGACCTTGTAAAATTATTACAAGACGGGAATCAAGGGAAGTCAATATGAAAACATTTGATTGCCAAGTTTACAGACGTGCTTTAGAATTTCAAGGTCAATTTTTTTTATTTATGAAGGCAAGCGCTAATGCGCTCTTCTGATTGGCTCTTCAATGCACATTTGAATACACACCCCTCGTGACGTCACAATTAAAGTTTTAGAGACAGAAAAAAGGTGTATGTGTGTGGGGGGGGGGGGGGGGGGGGAGTTGGAAGCAAATTGCTGATAATTTTGTTTGAAATATATTTTATAGTTTT
>SEYY01005037.1:0-2500 GCA_009176605.1 Armadillidium nasatum | reverse complement strand
TCTTTATAAGTGTTATTCATCTTTCTATGTAGAATGTCTCACACTCCGAGGTGGTAGAACTCACACTTCTCATTAAATTAATGAGTAATCTGGTATTCATCTTATCAACTGTTTCACTCTAAGTTTTACCACTCTCTGCCGGTCAAACTGTTGCGTCACTATCTCTATACTATCGCAATTACAACATAAATTTCACTTCTTAACACTCCAGTCACACACTTTCTCCACTGAGATCTCGTACCACACGTCTTTCCACCCACTATTATATTTTCTCTATTCCCAGATATATATATATATATATATATATATATATATATATATATATATATATATATATATATATATATATATATATATATATATATATATATATATATATATATATATATATATATATATATATATATATATATATATATATATATATATATATATATATATATATATATATATATATATATATATATATATATATATATATATATATATATATATATATATATATATATATATATAGTGTCGAATCGACAATCCCATTACATTCCTTACAGAAGAACAAGACTGATACATTTGTGTAATAATTAAAACATTTTCTATTAAAATGAACCTAAAATTTCACCGATGTATGTAGACTTTCTTATTAGCCCAGCGATATAAACTAGATTAATAATGCATCAGTCTAGCGTTTTAAAAGGTCATAACTTAGTGTTTCTCAACTTTTCAAGTCGGTATTTTATTTATTTTACGACACCTTCACACTCTAACCATTTTTGTCTAAAACTTACCAGATCATGTCAAAAAAAAAAAAAAAAAAAAAAATTTACAACTTCAAATTTTATCAGATTTGTTATTTGCAATCCAAGCCCTTCTTATAGCATATTGATTACAATTACAGTTCTGCTGAAGCAGTTAACTTAATACTAGTTTAAACGAAGACTATCATAACCAAAAAAAAAAATATAAACTCTAGGAGGAGAATAACACACTTACGTTTAATAGTTAATTATTACTTAATAATAATACATAGTCTGATTTTCATGACAAAAACACTTAAAAATCTTTTCAAATTATTTTTATTTCAGCAATAAAATTTAAATTCGGCTTCATTTAAAGAATATTTTTAAGATTTTGAAAGTGTAACTGAAAAAAAAAAAAATTAAAATCTAACAAAGGAAAGACAATCAAATATATTTGGATATTTTTTATTGTACTGAAGTTGATACCAAATTTGTAATAATTTTAATTATTTATTTAATTAATTATTTAATTATAATGTAGTTTAATTAAAAGTTATGAATGTAAAAATTTACATTATTTATATTCCCAATTTTCTCTGACTTACGATAAAAACTATCATTAATCCTGTTGATTTCACATATTAATGTATGAATAAATGGGAAAAGATGAAAGCTAAATGAAGCAAGTGAAATATAAACTCAATACTTTAAAGAATAAATATATCTCATGAATATTCAAATAATATTTAAATAAAAATAATTTTAGTAGTCAGTAAATTTCACAATATTTGGGTAATTTATAAAATATTTGATTCGAATTGAAGTTGGCACGATTTTCGGTTCATAAAAATATGCAGTTAAACACCTTAATAGGAAAATAAAAATACCTGTCACTTACAGAAACTAATTAAAATCTACCAACTCTCAAGGGAAAACTGTTAGCGACGGAAGTACTAAGTATTTGAGACGACTTTCATTTTCTGATTCTACCACTCGACATGCTTCGTTCTGAACTTACTACCAAAATGGAAAGTCTCTCTTCTGTAGATTAAAGAGTCCGATAACGAATTGCAATTTTACCTGAAATTTAAAAAAATCAAATTGAAATTATTTCACATTTACATACACTCAAAATGTAATATTTACATCCTCCTCTACCTAACCTTTAACCCTTCCCAATTTAATTTTTGGTTCGAGATTTTGAGCATATATATGGGTATCAGAAGCCAGTTTGAGTTTCTATTATTAAAAATCATTAAAATAAAGGATCAGGTTTCTACATCTGTTACTCAGTAAAGAAATAAAGCTTTCTAAATTATAAAACTGAAATAGAGTACTAATATAATTTTGAATTTTCTTTTCATAACAAATCTGACAATCATTGTTAAGTGATATTTTAGAATATGCATAAAAAATAATAATAATTATGAATATCTCCATAACTACAGAGATTTAGTGGTGCTTAAGCAATGCGGAGAGGAACTGCAAGTGAGTTACTTTAAGTCATTTAACCCCTCTTGAGGTTTTATACTAAATTACAGTTAACATGCTTCATCAGATTATAAAAAAAAAATATACATTGAACATAAAATCACCTAATAATTAGCCAATTCTGATGTTGGTTCATTACGCCAGACAGAGGATTGGTAGTTCAGATTTTCCTGGTTGATTACGAATCTTTTGACACTGTTTTGCTGGTAGTTCCTTAACTTTGGTTTCAAACATTTATGTGCCTTCTCTTTCTTAGTCTGTTGAATATATAT
>SEYY01005035.1:10000-27157 GCA_009176605.1 Armadillidium nasatum | reverse complement strand
TTCCCATGGAATGATTATTGCTTCTGTGGAGGGGTCCTTTGAGTGTGCAGAACGCATTACCGAGATAATTCTCTCTGGCATGGAGTCGTACATTCCATATTCTTTCCCTTCTACTAAACCTAACAAACCTTGGTTTAACTCTGCTTGTTCTCGCTCTATCCGGGGCAGGGATGTTGCCTTCAGGGATTACCGTCGTTTTCAAACTCCAGAAACTCACGCTACTTATATTTCATCCCGGAATCGTGCAAAATCTATCCTTCGTAACACAAAAACTCATTTCTCCGTAGAAAATGCAATAATCTTCGGTTCCTCTTCTCACGTTCTTTCTGGCATTTTGCAAAAAATGTCAACTATAACTTTGCTTCTTCCTCTTTCCCTCCTTTAATATCTTCCGACGGCACAACTGCTGTTTTATCTTCTTCTAAAGCTGAACTCTTTGCTCAAACTTTTGCCTTAAATTCAACCTTAGACGATTCCGGAGCTATTCCTCCTCCCTCAACCCCCTCTAACTCAATTATGCCTATAATTAGAATTTCTTCTAAAGATGTCATTTCTGCTCTCTCTGAGCTTAATACTAAGAAGGCGTACGGTCCCTATGGTATTCCTCCTGTGGTTCTCAAAACTTGTGCTTCTGAGCTTGCACCGTGCCTCAGTAAACTATTTCGTCTTTGCCTCTCTTCTTCAACCTTCTCTTCTTGCTGGAAACGTGCGCTCATTCAACCTGTGCTGAAGAAGGGGGACCCCTCTCAACCCTCTAACTACCGTCCTATTTCTTTGAACTCCGTTCTCTCTAAAGTTTTCGAATCTATCTTTAACAGGAAGATTTGAAAACATCTCAATTCTTCTAATCTTATCTCAGATCGCCAGTATGGCTTTCGTAAGAAACGCTCTAAGGGTGATCTTCTTTTCCTTCTCTCTGACTCTTGGTCCTCCGCTCTTCGGCATTTCGGTGAATCTTTTGCTGTCGCGCTGGACATATCGAAAGCCTTCGATAGAATCAGGCACAAATCTTTGATTTCTAAACTTTCCTCTTTCGGTATCTATCCTTCTCTCTTTGATCTTCTCGCTAATTTCCTTTCCGGTCGTTCTATAGCAGCTGTTGTAGACTGCCACCGTTCGTCCTTTAAATCTATTAATAGTGGTGTTCCTCAGGGTTCTGTTCTATTCTCAACACTTTTTCTACTTTTCATTAATGACCTTCTCTCTATTACCTCATCTCCTATCCACTCATATGCTGATGACTCCACCCTTCATTATTCCTTCCAGTTCGAAAAACGTCCCACCCAGCAGCAGTTGTTAGACTCGAGAGGGGTAGCCTTTGAACAACTAACCTCTGATTTTTCACTTATTTCAAATTGGGGCAGAGAAAACATGGTTGTTTTCAATGCCTCAAAAACTCAATTCCTTCATCTCTCCACTCGACATAATCTTCCACACAACTATGATATCTTCTTCGAAAACACGCAACTCAAGCCTTTATCTGTTCTTAATATTCTTGGTGTTCTTTTTCTCGTTATCTTTCTTGGAACGATCACATTACTTCTTTTTGTAAACAAGCTTCTAAGAGGTTGGGTGTTCTGAGACGCCTTCAAAATTACTTCACGCCACCCCAGTTCCTTGCTCTGTTAGGGGTGTTGTTCGTCCCTGTAAGGAGTACGCTTCGCATATCTGGGGTGGTTCCATACACACAGCTCTATTAGAGAAGGTGAGTCTAGGGCATTTCGTCTCATCAACTCTCTTACTCTTACTAACTCTCTTCAATCTCTTCTGCATGTCGAATTGTTGCGTCATTCTCTCTTTACTTTCGCTATTACAACAGACACTGGTCTTCTTAACTCTCTCGTCACATACCTCCTCCATTGGGAAGAGCTCGTGCGACACGCCTTTCTACACAGTCTCATCCTTTCTCTGTCCAACTCTCCGACACCAGACTTAACCGCTATGCTCAATCTTACATATACTCTATTGGTAAAGTCTGGAACACACTCCCTTCATCTATTTTCCCAACTTCCTTTGACTTGCATACTTTCAAACCCCGTGTATCTGGACACGTCAGCCTCCACCGACCATGAAATAGATCTTTCCCGGCTCCGGTGGAATTTGGTAGGTCTCTGGCCTTTGCCCACCGGAGGATATATATATATATATATATATATATATATATATATATATATATATATATATATATATATATATATATATATATATATATAATATATATATATTTATATATATATATATATATATATATTTTTACACTTCACCACCGCTCACGGGCAAAGTCCTTTTCAAGGAGGCGGTGCTAAAACAATAGAAGAGATAAAACTACCCACAACGAACACCTAACGCAAATTTCGCAGGTGAGCACAGACGTGGGTCGTAAAGGAATTTAGATTAAATTCAGCAGGAAACACAGAGGATGGGAGAGAATTCCACAAAACAGAGGTGGCTGGAAAGAAAGAGGCACCACAGCGAACAAACCTGGAGTTGCCAATGTCTACATAAAATTCGTGTGCATACAATGCACCCCTTGTGCTACGAGGACGCCGTAAAGATGGAGGTATGCGAGTGGACAGTTCCCTCGTGCATTTGCCGCTGTAGTACCTATAGAAGAGAGATAGGGCACCAACGTCACGTCGCAAAGATAAAGGGTCAAGTGCATTAGTAAGAGCAGAACAGTTTATAAGTCTTTTAGCCTTTGACTCAACCCTATCCAAAAGACGGGTGAAACCTGAGCCACTCCAGATATGAGAACAGTACTCCATACAAGAGCGGATGAAGCCCTTGTATAATTGGAGTATCTGCGAAGAAGGAAAAAATTCTCGCAGCCTAAACAGAACTCCCAGCTTCTTTGAGGCCGCCTTAGCAACCATTGTGATGTGAGGTTTCCAAGACATTTTTTAGTTTATGTTAAGGCCAAGAATAATTATATTGTCAACAGGAGAGACGTGAGAACCGTCGAAAGAAATAGAAAAGTTAGGAGGTGTCTTTGAGAGGGAGATTTCTAGAAGTTGAGTTTTTAAAGAGTTGAATTTCACAAGGTTGAGACGACCCCACTGGGAAATTCTATCCAGATCTGCAAGAATGGAATCGGAAAGGTGAAGACGAGAGGCAACTCTAGATGCAAAGGAAGGAGCAGATTTGAAATGAGTAGAAGAATGGAGGGTTGAATCATCGGCATATGAATGGATAGGGTTAGATGAACAGCTAAGAAGATCATTAATGAAAAGTAGGAATAGAGTAGGAAATAAGACAGAACCATGGGGAACACCACTATTGACAGGAAAGGAAGAAGAAGTCGCTCCATCAACAACAGCTGAAATGGAGCGATTAGAAAGAAAGCTAGACATAAGTAAGCAAAGAGAAGGAGGAAACCCAAAGGAGGGGGCTTGGAAAGCAGTGACGCATGCCATACCCGGTCAAATGCCTTAGATATGTCAAGTGCCACCACACAAGTCTCCCCATGATCCCTAAGGGCAGAAGACCATAAATCTGTGAGATAGGAAAGTATATCACCAGTAGACCTCGAACGTCGAAAGCCATTTTGATGATCAGAAAGAAGGGAATGAGATTCCAGATGATCCAAGAAGTGAGAGTTGAGAAGGGTTTCAAAGATCTTAGACAGAATACAAGTGAGAGCTATAGGGCGATAGTTAGAAGGATCAGAGCGGCTACTCTTTTTCGGAATAGGCTGCACCAATGCGCGCTTCCAACACTGAGGGAAAGTATTAGTATTGAGCCATAGACAGTAGAGTTGAACGAGGGGCGGAGCCAGCTCAGAAGCACACTCCCTTAAAACTCGGGGAGGGACGTTCATAGATTTCAGAAGCCCATGCACCCGATCAAATGTAATCATAGGTAAAGGCATGGGACATCTGAGAGGAGAAGTAATAGGAGGAGGGTTGCCGGATTCGTCCAGGGATTTTAAAAGAAGAAAATACCAACATAAATATTCGCTTCAGGTTGGAGATGAAAATTCTGCTTTACATAGACATCGGATATCGAATAATCATAGAATTGGACTGGAGGAGATGAAGTTGCTTATAAAAGAAGATAATGTAAATAAAAGACAATTTATAGAATCCTTTTCAATTAAAAATGTAAATAATTTTAATGTTCATAATAATGTTTTATTAGATGATTTTACGAATCATATTGTTAAAAATTTTTCAAAATTTTCAGGTTTTCTTAAAGGTCTTAACAATTTTATTTAAACTACCAACCAATTATTTTTATGCCTTTTTGTTTTTAAAAAAATCTTTTAATTATAAACTAGAGCCTGAAAGAGGAAGGGTGGCTATCCCTTCGAAAGCCTTGCTCCAATTTTAATTTTTGCTTTTATTTCCTGTGGGGTGTTTACTGTCTAAAATTTTACACGGTTATAGTGTTTTATATATATATATATATATATATATATATAATATATATATTATATATATATATATATATATATATATATATATATATATATATATATATATATATTATATATATATATATATATATATATATATATATATATATATATATATATATATATATATATATATATATATATATATATATATATATATATATATATATATATATATATAAAACCTATGATTCTGTTGTCTATAGGAACAGATGTTTTAGAAAAAGAGAGAAAAAGAAAAGGAAAATATATAAGAAATAAAAAAAAATAAAAATAATAAAAAAAAGAGAAATAGAAGAAAGTTAAAAATATACTACACCTTTTATTAAAAATTTCTAAGAAATTGTGAGGAGAACTGTTGCGATAAAAGTAAAATAGTTTGCAAAAGTATTTATTTTATTTAAATGATAAATATGAGCTCATTATGAGCTTCAAATACCAAACCGTTTGAAAAGTTTATAAAAACTTTAGAGTTTGATAACTAAGAACTATTTGGATAGAAGTATTTTTTTTTTCTTCCAATTTTGGTTTTTGGTAAAATTTTCTCTTTCAGTTGAGTTGGAATTTCCATCAATTTGACAGCCTTTCAATTTTCAAAATTCAGATCCAAGAAATGCTTCATTTTTAAAGTTAAAAAAATAAATAATTTTCTTTCTCTTTTAATATTTTATTCTCCTTTAATATTTATATAAGTATTATGATGACCTTTATAATTTTTCTTCAGTTATGCATATATGATGACAATAATAATAAAATTAATAATAAAATAATAAGATAATTAATAGTAATAAAATTAATTAAAATAATATAGTTTCTGGTACCTATTAATTAGAAAAATCTCGTTTTGCCAAATATGTATAAATTCATACTTAGTTAAAAAAAAAAATAGTGAATGATTTATATTTACAGCAAGAAAAAATCACTTTCCTATCTTCTTATCATGTAATACTTAAGAGATGTATGCACCATTATTTGCCTGTAAATAGTAAATAAAGTATTGTGAAACTTTTTTTGCTTATTCTACAAGAATAATCTTTAAGATAAAAAAAAAAAAGAAAAACATTAATATTTCAATGTAAAAAAAAGTAGTAATGAAAGAAGATCCCATTTCTCTTGAATGAGAAGAAAATAGATGCAGAAAATAAATTCATGCAGAAAAATTCTTTTTGTCATTATTTTTCTTGTTTTTTTTTTTTCCTTTTTTTTTCTTTCTTTTTCTCCAGAAGAGTTTTTAAAGTCTTTCGTTCTCGTTTCGTTCGCCAAAAAGAAACTTTTGTTTGGATTATTTTTTTTGGAAGAAAGGAAAAATTCTTTCAGGGCATCTTTTATTCATGTGGAGTTTTTTGTCCAACTTAAATGCATTAATAACTTCCTCAGAGGTTCTATAAATTAACTTAAAAATAATATTAGATTAAACACAATGACATTATATATATATATATATATATATATATATATATATAATATATATATATATATATATATATATATATATATATATATATATATATATATATAGTCCTTTTTCGCTGCTTCTGTTCTATTGACACGCGTTCCCTCTTTGAACTATACTTTGGTGACGCTGTAAAAGTTAGCAGTGTCTCCGAGTTCCGCTTTGTGAATCCGTGGTTATCAATATCTTCCGCCTTTAAAAGCCGAAAATATTTCAATTTGTGATTCTTCTAAATTAAAACATTACGTGTTAATCAAAAGTTAATAATCTTATGCTGTTTACAAATAATTATTGCGAGTTAAGAATCTTTAATTTAATCTAAAAAACTATTTTAAAGAACTAGCGTCTCTTGTGTTGTTTCTTCTGACCTTGACGCCATTCTTTTAGTTCAGCTGGAAATATCGTAAGGTCCCACTTTATTATATATTTAATTATTGTGTTTCCTTGTTATAAATTCCCTTCGTCTATCTAATCATTTTGATACGAAGAAAAATCGAAGGTAAGGTACTTACAGTTTATATTTCCTTTTATTTTTTCATTACTCACAATCCTCAATTAACAATTTCCTTCATATATATATACATATATATATATATATATATATATATATATATATATATAATATATATATATATATATATATATATATATATATATATATATATATATATATATAATATATATATATATATAATGTGTGTGTATGTATGTATTTGCGTAAGTATTGATTTTAGTGTGTAAATAAAATTTTCTTTATTTCGTTTTCATGTTTACTGCAAGCCTGAAGCTATGTCATTTCTCTCAATAGCTACTAAACATATCCTTCTTTATCATGAAAAGAAAATCGGGTTTTTCTGTTTGTTTGTGAGGAATGTTTTAGCATTTAGGGTTTACGAGAGTAAATGACTCTATCAACGATGTCTCATCCTATCCTATCAAAAAAGATGTCACGTAATGGCTTTATTTCGCAGAGAAATATTAGCTTCCTTTCATTGATGACTTCATCTTGAAATCGCTATTTCAAAGTAAAGCGAATTCGCTGCTTGACTTTCGTTTCCCTTTTATGGTTTTAAATTTAGGGACCTTCAATTTTAGAGAGAGTAAAACAAAAGACTCAAGGTTGCCTAAAAATGAAGAATATCCGCTTCACAAATAGTTTACTTTTTTTTCTCATTTATTTTAATACTATTAAATAATCTTTGTTTTGAATTTCGAATGAAATTTAATATATTTAAAAAGTAATTTTCATCAAACATTTTTATTATAGGAAATATTAACATATAATTATTATGAATTTAAAATTCAGAACAACATTCCAAATGTTTCCTTTTTTCTTTTTTTTAATGTTTTTGAAAAAGCTTTGAACATTAAATAACTCTTTATTTAGTAGCTTGTGTTCATTAGCTATTATTATTATTATTATTATTATTATTATTATTATTATTATTATTATTATTATTATTATTATTATTAATGTTATTATTATTCCAATTGATACTATTATTATTATCATTAATAATATTATTTTCATTATTAGTATTGATATTGTTATTTTTGTTATTAATTATTATTATTAATTATTTTTATTATTATTACTACTGTTATTATTATTATTGATATCATTATAATTATACATATTATCATTATAATTATTAATAATTTTAATTATTATTATTATCGTATTAGTATTAATATCATTAGCCTATCTTTACTGTTATCAAATATAATTATCTTCATCGTTTTGCTACTATTACAAGGAAAAAAAGAAATAATAATAATAATAATCATAATAATGATTACATTTAAAGTAATTTTAATAATGATAATAATGATTATACTAATAATCATAATAATAATAATATAAATAATAATAATAAATACTAATACTAATACTACTGCTACTACTACTACTACTACTATAATAATAATAATAATAAAAATTAGAATAATAATAATAATAATAATAATAATAATAATAAATAATAATATAATAATAAAATAATAATAATAATAATAATAATAATAATAATAATAATAATAATAATAATAATAATAATAATAATAATAATAATAATAATAATAATAATAATTAATAATAATAATAATAATAATAATAATAATAATAATGATAATAATAAAAAATTTTAAAGACCTTTTTAAGTCCAATTTCTTCAGAATCTTGTATTTCCAAATTTTCTTAGGTTTTTTTTAGGCTACATTTTTTTTTTTTTTTTTTTCAAAGAACATATTTCCTAACTGATAATTCTTTTGACTTGTTTGGAAATCGAGAATTTTTCGGCATGAAAAATATTTAAAAAAAATTTTTTAATACTCAATAATGTTAAATACCTGCATGATATTTTTAATGAGGTCAAAAATAGTATAGAAATTAAGAAAAGAAGGAAAGAATTTTAAATGAAAAAAAAAAAATGTTAAAAAAAAAAAAAAAAAAAAAAAAAAGATCTGAAAATGGAACATGAAAAAACATTTTAGAATAAATTGCATGTGAGTGGAAACGTTTGTCTCTTAGTAATTAAAGTTAAGAAAGAATAAAAGAATCGAGGACAAGAATAAAAGATTCTTTATAAACCAGGATTAGGTTTTATTACCTTGGCAACAAGGAAAAGATAGATAGGAAAAAAATAAAGAAATGTTAAAATTAAAATATTCAATTTTGTAAAAAAAAAATTTAAATTATTTAAATAATAAAATATCCTTGCTTTCTGAGCAGAATAGGAACTAAAATAATAAGGTTTTCTATTTAAAAATCAAGAGCTCTGGGTTGGTTCTTAATTTTAATACCGGAATATTATAATTCAAATGAAAAGTAAAGTAGAAGAAGTACATCAAAAAGATAAAACTTTTTAATATTATATAAAAAACCAAAATTGTATATAAAAAAATTTCAAATTAAAATAAATTTCCGAATAAAAATATGAAAAAGTAATATATATATATATATATATATATATATATATATATATATATATATATATATATATATATTATATATATATATATATATATATATATATATATATATATATATATATATATATATTAGAGGTGGACCGGATAGTAATTTTTTACTATCCGCGGATGCGGATGCGGATGCGGATGCGGTTGCGGATATTCAATTGCGGATATCTGCAGATGCGGATAGTTTAAATTTTTAAGAGTTTTTGCCATAGATTCTTGGAATTTTAAATATAATATCCAGAATCTATGCTACCAGGGTGTGGGACGGGGACCCAACTCTTGAACACCCCACCAACCTCTTTCCCCAACCTCCACCCATTTGGAAAAAGGTTATATATATATATATATATATATATATATATATATATATATATATATATATATATATATATATATATATATATATATATATATATATATATATATATATATATAGCCAGTAATTCAGTATTACTTTCACACTTCACAGTTTCACAAATTCCATTTGAAGTTAATAATTGGTAAGTTATTTTTAGAAATAAAAGCTTTTGGGCTCTTTCAGGTGAAAGTTTGGTTTCGCTTTTCGTCGCAAATGAGGCCTGCTCCACTGAAAAGACGCTCACTAGCAACACTAGTTGAAGGACATGCTAAATAAGTCCTTGCCAGCTCAGCAAGAAAAGGGAAACTTTTGCAATTATCTTTCCACCAAACCAGTTTGTCTTTATCTGCCTCCAAACGTGGGAGTTTCAGATAATTTTCAATAATCGATATTGTATCCTTTGACACTTCTGACTGTGATTCTTCATCGCTGCTGGAAGCTAGAAGATCTTTCATTGATTTAGCAATGCTTAAGCTAACAGATTTTGTTTCTTTTGTATCTGAGAGCTTTTGCTTTTTCTTGAAAGGCGTTATTTTAGCTGTTTCTATCGTCTCATCGGATAAGCATCCTAATTTGATTTTATACATTCTGAGAAACAAGTGGTTTAAAAAATTTTGTTTTGTACCTAGGATCTAAAAAGGTTGCAATTGTATAAGCATCATCATTTTCCAGGTTTTCAAATCTGTCGTTCATCTCCTTCATTAATGTTTCAGTCATCCTTGAAACTCCCTTAGACTTAATAACATTTGTTAACACAACTTTCAATGTTGAAACAAGTGGTATCACATCTGACAAACATGATTCAGCTGAACTTATAGTCTTTGTTAATTCTTCAAAAGGCTTAAGGATATTAATACAATTATTTAAAATGTCATTTTCGTCAGCTGTTAGAGGCTTTATTTTTGTGCTGCTTGAAGCATAAAGGCAAATGGCCTCATTAATTTCACTCATCTTCTCAAGCATATGCAAACTACTATTCCAGCGTGTTTGAATATCTTGCATGACAGAAAGTGAACGAACATTTAATCTTGTTTGTATTTTCTTCAGCTCATTTTGGGCTACAACGGAGTGATTGAAATGCGTAGCAATTAACTTACATTTGGATATTAAATCGGATACACATTTTTGACTCATAATGGAATTTTGAACTACTATCTGAGTTTGGTGTGCAAAGCAATCTACATTTTTCACTCTTGCCAGAGAAAGTTCTTTTTTTTATATTTGTGCCCGAATCCCTGACTACGCAGTGCACTTCATTTAATGAAATCTTCCATTTTGTCAGCAGTTTTTCAAATACAGTTTCAAGATAGTCGCCTGTATGGCGCTCAGAAAGAGGTTCTGCATTCAATACAAAGTTTTGCCTTTGAAAGTTTTTATCGATTGCATGATACGTGAGGGATAAAAGTGAAACTCCAGATGTGCTGTCAGACCATTCATCAATTGTAAATGATCCATTGCATGTATTAATTAGGGATGATACAGTTGATTCTATTTTACTTGCTACCGACGAATACATTTTCTCACATATCAAGTCTTTGTAAAACTTTCTTTGTTTTAGCACAAACTGTTATGAAGCTTCTTCCATCAATCTTTGAAAGCCTAAATCTTCTACATCAGTGAAAGGCAAATCATCTAAAACTATCATTTCAGCAATTTTATTATCCATTGATTTTGATTTGCTATCATTTTTATCTCATTTTTTCATATTTCCTAAACTTTTAATAATTGTTTGTTGCTTAGTTTTTCTTCAAAACTATCCGCGTATGCGGATGCGGTTGCGGATATCCAATTGCGGATATCCGCGGATGCGGATATTGGAAAAATGATGCGGATGCGGATATCCGGTCCACCTCTAATATATATATATATATATATATATATATATATATATATATATATATATATATATATATATATATATATATATATATATATATATATATATATATATATATATATATATAATAATATATAGTAAAATATTTTTAAAACATCACTAACAGTATTGAATGATTTTTTGAAGATTGAAAATATTAAAAATTCACTTAAAATTTGAAAGAAAAATATGAAATAAAAGTAAGATAAGAAATTGATAGAAAAAAAGGGGGGAAAAGAAGAAGAAACTTAAAAGAATCTGTAAAAGGCATGAAGGATTTCAAATGATAAATCAGAAGAAAAAATCAATTGAAGAAGTGGATGAAAGAGACAAATTAAATGACAAGAGATAAAATTAAATTTGAAAGAACATTAAGAATAATAATAATCTTTACAGACGGTGAATAACATATTAATAAGAAAATGAAAGGCTAAAAAAATGATACGACAATAAATATTTAAATTATTTCGTAACTAAGTAAATATTTTTAATAATATAACACAAAAATAAGAAGGAGAGCATCATTTCTTTGAAGAATAAGATGAAAAACATTAAGAATAATAATAGTTATTTCTATCCGATACATTATATTAATTTCGCTTTTTTTCATTTCAGAAATGAAAAAACTGAACACAATTATTTATGAGTGACTATTTTTAAATCAACAGAGAATTAACCAAAATCTTTTTACACTACTACCTAGTAAGACACATTCATTTCTTTATTAATTTACTATTTCTTATATATATATATATATATATATATATATATATATATATATATATATATATATATATATATATATATATATATATATATATATATATATATATATATATATATATATATATGCTATTCTGTTGCATGTGGAAATACGTAAAGAAAGGAATGTACCTTACTAGGTAAGGGTGTAAAATGAATGTGGTTTATTCTCTGTTAATTTTTTTTTAAAAATCACCCTTCACATGGTTCATATTTGAAAAGAAAAAAGCGAAATTAATATATCTGATAGAAATAACTATTAGTGCTCTTAATGCTTTTCATCTTATGATTCAAAGAAATAATAATAATAAAAAGAGAGAGAGAGAGAGAGGGAAAGAGGGAGGGAGAGGAGGATATTTCGCCTATGATATTACATCCAATCTCACTTTTGTCTAAATAAAGATTCACTAACACCTGTTTTTCAAGTACCGAATATTCAGTTTTGTATTGTTCAACTCATCCTTAGCAGACATCTGTTCGTCAAAGTCAATGGTTATGTAAAAAAATTAGTGCTATTATTATTATTATTATTATTATTATTATTATTATTATTATTATTATTATTATTATTATTATTATTATTATTATTATTGCAAAAATTAAGATTTTTGGAGGTAACAGTCTATGTGAGTGCGTGTGCGTTTGTTTAATTTATATACTTAACACTATAGTAATTAAATATTTCGACATTATAATTACTCATTTATGCTGGGTTTATGATATATATTATAATTTATTTAAATGTTTTAATTAATCGTAATAGAACAATTAAAATGACTGTCGAGAGATGTTGAGGCCACTTCCTTCACTCGTTGGAGAATTTATTTATCAAATATGCTGAATTTTGAAGGATTTATTAACTTATATATATATATATATATATATATATATATATATATATATATATATATATATATATATATATATATATATATATATATATATATATATATATATATATATATATATATATATATATATATATATATATATATATATATATATATATATATATATATATATATATATATATATATATATATATATATATATATATATATATATATATATATATATATATATATATATATATATATATATATATATATATATATATATATATATATATATATATATATATATATACTGAAGAGCAAAATTAATTAACACACCACAGGAACAAACGTCAATAGGAGGATACTGAAACATGCAAAACGGGTAGTAACATTGTTAATATACAGCAAATGGTTATACGTAATGGGGATAATGTGATGTCCCTATAGTGGGAACCACCGGGACCCTGCTATACCGTGGGATATAAGAAGGGTGCGGTGCAAACCTGCAGGGTGACTGTGCATATCACCTATCTCTCATGGCGGTCAGTACCTTTTGTGACCTCCCCTTGCACGTATGACAGCTAAACACCGTTGATATATGCTGGAGATGAGGTCCTTAATTGGTTTCCTGTGGCAGTTTCTCCCATAGGTCGTACAACCGTTTGTCGCAGGTCGTTTTGACTGTGGTGGCTGGTGCTGTAGCCGTCGCAGCCAACTTTTCAGTGTGTCGCCAAATACTCGATGGGGTTTAGGTCGAGACCAATGTTCGAATCCCAACCGTGTTGAGATAATCACTAACGCATCTGGATACGTGCGGTCTGGCGTTATTCTGCATGAAGAGGAAGGCTTCATCTATGTAAGAGCCAAATGGTACTACGTACAATTTGAGAATGGTCATTATGTATCGTTGCCCGGTTAGGTACCCTGCATCGAAGACGTTTAACTCCTTCCGGGCATGGAAAGGTATACCACCCCAACCTATAACGGACCCACCACCGAAGGGGAGTTTCTCTTGCATTGTGCATGCCGCATAGCGTTCATTACATCTCCTGGAACGTCCGTCAAAGCTGTGCAGATTGAATTGGCACTCGTTCGTAAATAGGATACACGCTCAATCCTGAGGCCGCCAATGCAGGTGTTGTTGTGTGAAAGACATGCTTGCTCTTCGGTGCTCCTTGTTGAGCGAGTGCCTCTTACCGTCCTCCGTGGGTGGTATCCATGTTCCGCGAGACGACGTCGTAAGGTATTCGTGCTAACAAGAGTCTGATGTACAGCCTTCAGCTTGGCACGATGGTCACGTGGTGTTAAATGTCAATCGCAAGCTGCCATTAACCATATATATCTGTCCTCTACGGCCGTTGTTGCCCGTGGCCTACCTTGGCCAGGACGCCTTGTGTCAGCATGTGTCAACTCGTACCTCTTCAGGACTCTCCCGATGGTTGTATGAGAGACCCAGCAACGTCGGTTTAGTAGTGTTGTGATTGCCACACAGTAGTCGCGTATCAAACTCCGTCGTAACCTCTCCATATTACTTGCATAAACATTAAAGGTTAAATAATCTCGATACCAGGCATATTCCTGACGTTACCTCTCCTACTACGTTAGTCACCGAATTTGGCTGGTTTGCCCTTTTACCGTATTTCGTTGATATCGAACCTCGATGCTAAGCTGCCTTATTTGGGTAGGTATGGACACACACCTCCACAAACAGGCACTCCCATTACCCTACAATATCGTCGGGACCTCCCAACTGATAAATTGTAAATTTTGCTCTCATTTTGTTCTTCAGCATATATATATATATATATATATATATATATATATATATATATATATATATATATATATATATATATATATATATATATATATATATATATATATATATATATATATATATATATATATATATATATATATATATATATATATATTTTTTTTTTTTTTTATATCACCTCTGGTGGGCAAAGGCCAGAGGCCTACCAAAATTCCACCAGAGTTGGGGAAAAGACGGAAGTCTGGTCAAACTAAAGGCCAACATGTCCCGATACACGACGTTTAAAGGTGTGTAAGTCATAGGAAGTTGGAAAAATAGAAGAAGGGAGTGTGTTCCAGACTTTACCAGTAGAGTACATGTAGGACAGAGCATAGCGGTTAAGCCTGGGGTCAGAGAGTTGGACAAAGAAAGGATGAGACTGTGTGGAAAGTCGAGTCGCACGAGCCCTTCTCAGAGGAGGAGGTATGCGACGAGAGAGTTCAGAAGAGCAGTGTCCATTGTAATAGCGATAGTAAAGAGAGAGTGACGCAACAATTCAACGGGCAGAAAGAGATTGAAGAGAGTTAGTAAGAGCAGGAGAGTTGATGAGACGAAATGCCCTAGACTCCACCTTCTCTAGGAGAGCTGTATGTGTGGAATTACCCCAGATATGTGAAGCATACTCCATACAGGGGCGAACAACACCCCTATACAGAGCAAGCAACTGGGGTGGAGTGAAGAAATACTGAAGGCGCCTCAGAACACCCAACCTCTTAGAAGCCTTGTTTAGAAAGAGAGGTAATGTGATCTTTCCAAGAAAGATCACGAGAAAAAGAAACACCAAGAATATTAAGGACAGATGAAGGCATGAGTTGTGTGTTTTCGATGAAGATATCATAGTTGTGTGGAAGATTGTGTAGAGTGGAGAGATGGAGGAATTGAGTTTTGGTGGCATTGAAAACAACCATGTTCTCTCTGCCCCAATTAGAAATACGAGATAGATCAGAGGTCAGCTGCTCCAAGGCAACCCTCCTTGCGTCTAGTAACTGTTGTTTCAAAATGAAAAGAGTAATGAAGGGTGGAGTCATCAGCATAGGAGTGGATAGGAGATGAAGTAAGAGAGAGAAGATCATTAATGAATAGTAGAAAAAGTGTTGGGGATAGGACAGATCCTTGAGGAACACCACTGTTAATAGATTTAAAGGAAGAGCGGTGGCCGTCTACAACAGCTGCTATAGAACGACCGGAAAGGAAATCAGAGAGAAGGTCACAGAGAGAAGGATAGATTCCGAAAGAGGGAAGTTTGGAAATCAAAGCTTTGTGCCAGACTCTATCGAAAGCTTTCGATATGTCTAGCGCAACAGCAAAAGATTCACCGAAATGCCGAAGAGCGGAGGACCAAGAGTCAGAGAGAAGGGAAAGGAAGATCACCAGTAGAGCGTTTCTTACGAAAGCCATACTGGCGATCAGAGATAAGATTAGAAGAATTGAGATGTTTCCAAATCTTCCTGTTAAGGATAGATTCGAAAACTTTAGAAAGAACGGAGGTTAAAGAAATTGGACGATAGTTAGAGGGCTGAGAGGGGTCCCCCTTCTTCGGCACAGGCTGAATGAGCGCACGTTTCCAGCAAGAAGGGAAGGTTGAAGTAGAAAGACATAGACGAAAAAGTTTACCAAGGCAGGGTGCAAGCTCGGAAGCACAAGTTTTGAGAACCACAGGAGGGATACCATCAGGACCGTACGCCTTCTTATTGTTAAGCTCAGAGAGAGCAGAAATAACGTCTTTAGAAGAGATTATAATTTTAGGCATAAATGAGTTGGAGGGGGTTGAAGGAGTAGGAACAGCTCCGGAATCGTCTAAGGTTGAATTAGAAGCAAAAGTTTGAGCGAAGAGTTCAGCTTTAGAGGAAGGCAAAACGGCAGTTGTACCGTCAGAAGATACTAGAGGAGGGAAAGAGGAAGAAGCAAAGTTAGAGTTGACATTTTTTGCAAAATGCCAGAAAGGGCGTGAGGAATGTAGAGCCAGAAAGATTGTTGCATTTTAAGCGGAGAAAGGAGTTTTTAGTATTACGGAGAATAGATTTTGCACGATTCCGGGATGAAATATAAGTTGCATGAGTTTCTGGAGTTTGAAGACGACGGTAATCCCTGAAGGCAGCATCCCTGCGGCGGATAGCACGAGAACAAGCAGAGTTAAACCAAGGTTTGTTAGGTTTAGTAGAAGGGAAAGAATATGGAATGTACGCCTCCATGCCAGAGAGAATCACCTCGGTTATGCGCTCAGCACACTCCAGAGGGACCCCTCCCACGGAAACAGTAATCATTCCATGGAAAATCAGAAAAGTACAACCGCAAGTCAGACCAGTTAGTGGCACCGAAATGCCAGAAACGTCTCCTCGCGATGGCGGGGGCCGTTCTTGCGGAAGACTTGAAGAGACAGGACAAGATACAGAGATAAGAAGGTGATCGGATGAACCCAGAGGAGGAAAGAGTTTAACAGTATAAGGAGAAGGATAAGAAGTTAGGAAAAGATCAAGTATGTTGGGTTCATCACCAAGAGGCGTCAGGGATACGGGTAGGGAGATGCACCAACTGCTCAAGGTTGTTCTGGATAGAAAATTGGAAGGCGAGTTCACCAGCTGGATCTTGAGAACTAGATGAAAGCCATTGGCGGTGGTGAACATTGAAATCACCTAATATGATGATTTCGGAGAAAGGGAGAA
>SEYY01005035.1:0-5000 GCA_009176605.1 Armadillidium nasatum | reverse complement strand
CCCCTCTCAAAGCTCTAACTACCGTCCAATTTCTTTAACTTCCGCTCTTTATAAAGTTTTCAAATCTATCTTTAACAGAAAGATTTGGAAAAATCTCAATTCTTCTAATCTTATCTCTGATCGCCAGTATGACTTTCGTAAGAAACGCTCTACGGGTGATCTTCTTTCCCTTCTCTCGGACTCTTGGTCCTCCACTCTTCGGCATTTCGGTGAAACTTTTGCTGTCGCGCTGGACATATCGAAAGCTTTCGATAGAGTCTGGCACAAAGCTTTGATTTCCAAACTTCCCTCTTTCGGAATCTACCCTTCTCTCTGTTGCCTTCTCTATGATTTCCTTTCTGGTTATAGACGGCTACCGTTCATCCTATAAATCTATTAATAGTGGTGTTCCTCAATTATCTGTTCCATCCCCAACACTTTTTCTAGTTTTCATTAATGACTTTCTCTCTGTTACTTCATCTCCTATCCACTCCTATGCTGATGATTCCACCCTTCATTACTCTTTTCAATTTGAAAGGCGCCCCTCTCAACAACAGTTACTAGACGCAAGGAGGGTTGCCTTGGAGCAGCTGACCTCTGATCTATCTCGTATTTCAAATTGGGGCAGAGAAAACATGGTTGTTTCAATGCCTCAAAAACTCAATTCCTCCATCTCTCCACTCGACACAATCTTCCATACAACTATGATATCTTCTTCGAAAACACTCAACTCAGATCTTCATCTGTTCTTAATATTCTCGGTGTTTCCTTTTCTCGTGATCTTTCTTGGAAAGATCACATTACCTCTCTTTCTAAACAAACTTCTAAGAGGTTGGGTGTTCTGAGGCGCCTTCAGTATTTCTTCACTCCACCCCATTTGCTTGCTGTGTAAAGGGGTGTTGTTCGCCCTTGTATGAAGTATGCTTCGCACATCTATGTATTTGGTTCCATACATACAGCTCTCCTAGAGAAAGTAGAGTCTAGGGCATTTCGTCTCATCAACTCTCCTGCTCTTACTAACTCTCTTCAATCTCTTTCTGCGCTTCGAATTGTTGCGTCACTCTCTATAATATCGCTATTACAATGATACTGCTCTTCTGAATTCTCTCGTCACATACCTCCTCCACCGAGAAGGGCTCGTACGACTCGACTTTCTACACAGTCTCGTCCTTTCTCTGTCCAACTCTCTGACCCCAGACTTAACCGCTATGCTCTGTCCTACATGTACTCTACTGGTAAAGTCTTGAACACACTCCCTTCTTCTATTTTTTCAACTTCCTATGACTTACACACGTTCAAACGTCGTGTATCAGGTCACGTCGGCCTTTAATTTGACCAGGCTTCCGTCTTTCCCCCTAACTCTGGTGGAATTTTAGTAGGCCTCTGGCCTTTGCCCACCAGAGGTGAAATATATATATATATATATATATATATATATATATATATATATATATATATATATATATATATATATATATATATAATATATATATATATAGGGTGGTTAAATTGTATGGGCCGATGTTGAATGTGAACCACACCTAAACGTCAAGTTTTTTACTGCATTTCATTTAACTTTTTTCAATTTCAGACTTACTCAATTTGAACCATGGAAAGATACACAATGTAAAGTAATTTGTGTTTTATTCAAAATCAACATCGGCCCTTAAAATTTAACCACCCTATTAGTTTAATAAAGGGTGGTTAAATTGTATGGGCCGATGTTGAATGTGAACCACACCTAAACGTCAAGTTTTTTACTGCATTTCATTTGAATTTTTTCAATTTCAGACTTACTCAATTTGAACCATGGAAAGATACACAATGTAAAGTAATTTGTGTTTGTATTCAAAATCAACATCGGCCCTTAAAATTTAACCACCCTTTATATATATATATATATATATATATATATATATATATATATATATATATATATATATATATATATATTATATATATATATATATATATATATATAATTATATATATATGCTTTAATTGTATATGTCGGTGCGGTGCGGTGCGTGGTGCGCTGATTTCGGTGCGGTGCGGTGCGTTTAGTTTAGCTTTTGGTGCGGTGCGGTGCGGTGCACTGCATTTTGCTTCCGGTGCGGTGCGGTGTGGTGCGCAATGAACGCCAACTGGTGCGGTGCGGTGCACGACGACCTGGTGCGGTGTGGTGCGGTGCGGTGCGGAAAATTCCGGAGCTCGGCCAACCCTAATATATATATATATATATATATATATATATATATATATATATATATATATATATATATATATATATATATATATATATATATATATATATATATATATATATATATATATATATATATATATATATATATATATATATATATATATATATATATATATATATATATATATATATATATATATATATATATATATATATATATATATATATATATTAATTAATTAAATTAATTTTAAAAATTTACATTTCTTATCAATATCTGAGAAACATTTAAGCAACTTATTATTAAAAATTTTAATTTGAGTTGACAGTGAGTCATATCTCATTGAGGCCTTGCTCTAGTTACAATCAAGTGCCTCATCCATTGAAAAGTTTGGACTTGTAAACATCAGTTCTAGCTCCAAGATACTTCCAGTTTATTTCTTCTTATACGTTTATTGGTTCTTTATTTTTGAAATCTGTACTATTGATAATGTGTTCTCACTATTTCTGATTCAATATTTTGACTTTTGAATATCTGCAATTGATTTACTATGTCCTGATTATTTACAATCTAACTTACTGACCATTCAGAATTTTTCTACTAACTGAATTTCAAAATTATAAACTCTATTTTTTCTTCTTTAATAGAATTTTTTATATTTTATCATTCGCATTGACTATTACTTTCGTTAAACGTCGATAGTGAATTTGAAGTATATATCCTTTTCTACATTTAAAAATTATTTCATTAGGATTTGTGCTAAATCTCTCCTTTGATATCTCTTATTTCTGTTCCTTCTAAGCACTTTCTCAAAAATGATTTCTGATTCTTATTTTTTTTCCTTGTTTCTTCTATCCTTTTAACAATCATTTTATCTCTGACAAAAGAAAACTCTCCACACAGATTTCAGCTTATAAATTATAACTACACCTTATAAATTATAACTACACCTTATAAGTTATAACTACACCTTTAGAAATCCATGAGTTATTTTTCCTTCTCCGTTCATTTCAACTTTCATAATATATATAGTATATAATTATACAATATAAAGTGTAATGATTTTTGTCCCAAAGAAAAATGGTCAAATTATTTCTATCAGAACTTATTAATAAATGCATTTCATATACATAAGTAAATATTTAATTTATCTCCCTTTATCATATATATCTTTTTTGTCCAGAAAATTGTTTTATTAATTGGAAGAACAGAAATGTATTTTTTTTCCTTAATGAAAGGCTAAACAATTTAACATCTAACATTAAAGTTTATAGGGTTAATAAATTGCTTTCATAGGACATGTGATAAAGAAATTATACGGTAAAAGTCTCTGGTTCAATAATAATAATAATAATAATAATAATAATAATAATAATAATAATAATAATAATAATAATAATAATAATAATAATAATAATAAATAATAATAATAATAATAATAATAATAATAATAATAATAATAATATATTAACATTGATAATAAAATGAAGATGAAGGGCATTCAGTAAAGCTATAAAATTTTGAATTAAAATTTAAGTCAATAAAGAAATAGTAACTTCACCTCCCACAAAACTGTGAGATATTTCTTAATAACAATAAGATTTTTTCACTCATGCGTTCTCAATAATAAACAGTCTTTCGCTTTATTAAAGAAACTTTTAGAATACTCGTACGTGTATCTTTGTCTTTAGAAAGAGAAAGTAAAGACAAACGAAATAAAGGATTAGATAAATTGAAAGAAAAAGGAGAACCAAAAGTTAAACACATAAAAATGTAAAAAAGGGGAACCATGAGACCTAATGAAAAAGTAATAGCGATAAAAAAGAAATCAAAAGCATAATAGCTGTTAGAAAGTTCAGGATAGAGAACGATGGAGAAACTGACGTTGAACCGGAGAGAGAGAGAGATTGAGTTGGGGTTAGGGGGAGATTGAGTCGGAGTTAGGGAATGATTGAGTTAGCGTTAGGGAGAGTAGATAAATAAAGAAGTGTTTAGAGAGAGAGAGAGAGAGAGAGAGAGAGAGAGAGAGAGAGAGAGAGAGAGAGAGAGAGAGAGAGAGAGAGAGAGAGAGAGAGAGAGAGAGAGATTGAGTTGGAGTTACGGAGAGATTGAGCTAGAGTTAGGAAGAGTAGATAAAGAAAGAGAGAGAGAGAGAGAGAGAGAGAGAGAGAGAGAGAGAGAGAGAGAGAGAGAGAGAGAGAGAGAGAGAGAGAGAGAAGAAAAAATTTCAATCCATGAAAAAGACGAAGGAAAAAATTAAATTGATTCAATATAAAATGGAAGGAAATAGTCTTATTATGGCAACAAAAAGGAGCACTTAAAGACAATTCTTTCAAATTATGACATTCCAAAAAATTCATAAACGCAAAATGAAAAAAATAATAAAAAATTGCTTTATTTAAACATTATTTAAAGTAAGAGAATGTTAACTTTGAAAGAATAGTTGGATTAACACAAAGTTCTCTTATTTTTATTTATATATTATATATATATATATATATATATATATATATATATATATATATATATATATATATATATATATATATATATATATATATATATATATATATTGTGTACGTATGCAAATATTCTAGATATGATCGTATGAATAACAATTCAAAAAAAACAAAAAAAAACTTTAAATTCCGAACGATGTAAAACATTTTTCTCACAAACAAATTTATGTATTGATCTCGATCGTTTATGGAAATTCAGAACCGTGATAAATGTTGCCGGATGAGTGATTTGACCTAATCGCAGAGCTTTGGGATTTAAAAGAAATCGATTTTGTGATTCTCCATTCAAAGATAG
>SEYY01005034.1:72500-77500 GCA_009176605.1 Armadillidium nasatum | reverse complement strand
TGTTAGCATAAGCACTTCAATATGAGTCAAGTGTACACTAAAGACCCTTTGAGATGATATATATAATATATATATATAAATTATATATATATATATATAAAATATATATATATATATATATATATATATATATATATATATATATATATATATATATATATATATATATATATATATATATATATATATATATATATATATATATATATATATATATATATATATATATATGATGGATCGGATGTCATTTTTTCTAATTTGCGGATGCGGATGATGCGGATGTTTTTGAAGTGCGGATGCGGATGGAATGCGGATGTTGAATTTTTCGAAAAGTGCGGATGCGGATTGCGGATGCGGATGTTAATTTTGATGAGGATGCGGATGCGGATGTTAATTTTGATCAGGATGCGAATGCGTATGCCATCATATATATATATATATATATATATATATATATATATATATATATATATATATATATATATATATATATATATATATATATATATATATATATATATATATATATATATATATATATATATATATATATATATTTCATTATCACCTTTCCCACTTTCGTGGGGTGGTGCCCGCCACAATTCCCTTACAACCCAACCCCTTTCACCACCGCCCTTAATCTCTCTCTGTCTCTACAAATCTTCTACCCTCTTCTAAACTCAAATTCCTTCCATCAAAATCTCTCTCTCACTCCATCCATCCATCTCCACTTCGGCCTTCCCCTATCCCTACCTCTATCCACATGGAATCTAAGTACCTTGCCCACCATTCTGTCCTCATTCATTCTTCACATATGTCCAAACCATTTTAGCACATCCTCCTCCTCTCTATCAATTACACCCTTCTTCCATTTACACATCTCCCTTATTCTTTCATTTCTAATCCTATCAATCCTTCTCAATTTATATATCGCTCTCAAATCTTTCATCTCAAAGACATTGAAACTTTTTCTCGACCGAAGCACTTATCATCTATGTTTCACACACATACAATACAGAAGGTGAACACATACATTCAAACATTCTTATCTTTATTTCTTTCGAAATTTTTCCTTTCTTCCATACTTTTCTTAGGCCCCCAATACTTTCATTCCTTCTACCACTCTGTTCTTTATTTCTTTTTCCGTCCCACCCTTACCTTCCACCCAACATTACTAGATATTTGAATTCATTCACCTCCTCAAGTTTCCATTCTCACACTTCTACAAACCAATTCCTCCCTCCACATTTCCTCATCCCCACCTCCAATCCTCATAACTTTATTCTTCGCTGGTTTGAATTTCAATCTCGTGTTTGCACATTTCCCTTCAAACTCTCTCACAAGTATTCTCATCTTTTCTCCAGATTCTGCCACCAACACATGCCGCATCATCTGCAAAAAGTAAAACATTCACTTCACATTCACCCTCCATATTTTCTCAACGTAATACTCTTCCCTTCTCTCTCCATTTTTCTAAGTAAACCATTCATCAATAGATTAAATAACATGGAGATATTACAAACCCCTGTCTCAATCCCACTCCTATGCTAAACCAATCCGATAGTTCTCTCTTCACCCTCACTCTTGATCTACAATTCGATTAATATATTCATATATATATATATATATATATATATATATATATATTATATATATATATATATATATATATATATATATATATATATATATATATATATATATATATATATATATATATATATATATTATATATATATATATATATATATATATATATATATATATTAGTGATGGATCGGATGTCATATTTTCTAATTTGCGGATGCGGATGCGGATGCGATGTCGAATTTTGGAGAAGTGCGGATGCGTATGTTGAATTTTTGAAAGTGCGGATGCGGATGCGGATGTTGAATTTCCGAAAGTGCGGATGCGGATGCGGGTGTGGATGTTGAATTTTCGAAAATGCGGATGCCATCACTATTAATTATATAATATATATATATATATATATATATATATATATATATATATATATATATATATATATATATATATATATATATATATATATATATATATATATATATATATTATATATATATATATATATATATATATATATATATATATATATATATATATATATATATATATATATATATATATATATATATATAATATATATACATAAAATTTATTTATTAATTTATTATTTGTATATGTATATAAGTTCAATACACTCAGTCTGTGAAGTATTTAAACCTTTTTTATGAGTATTTACATTTTAAAGGACAGTTCATACAGAATGGGAAAAGGAATAAAGAGCCAAAATTGAGAACTGCAGAACAACAAAGGGATCGCTCTCTTCTCAGATGTGAATATCATGACGCGATGCAAAAACAGCTGACAGTATATATATATATATATATATTATATATATATATATATATATATATATATATATATATATATATATATATATATATATATATATATATATATATATATATATATATATATATGTGTGTGTGTGTGTGTGTGTGTGTGTGTGTGTGCGCGCATGTGTGTGTGAGTGTTGACAAATATTCTAGGAAGAGAAGGAGAGAGTAGAAAACAAAACCAAAGAAAATTCACGTATTGGTAGACAAAATACAGCAAGAAACGGATGATGGGATGGAATTCTACAGAACAGAGGTAGTTAGAAAGTAGCTACTGCATCGACAAACTTTGGGTTTTCAATCTTCATACAAAATTCGTGCGAAAACATGCATGACACAACTTGCGTTGTTGAAGCTTCGCAACAGTTGTGGTATGCGAGTGGTCAAATTTACATCTAATACAGTTTATTGCTGTACCTGTAGAAAAAAGAAAGAGCACCACCGTCATATAACATAGATGAAGGGTCAAGAGAGTCTGAAAGAAAGAAACAGTTTATTAATCTTTTCGCCTTAGACTGAACCCTATTCAAAATTTAGGATGAAATGGGGCTACTTCAGATGTGAGGATAGAAATATATATAATGAAGGACAAAGAATCCTTCTCAATGGAGGAGGTATATGACTGGAGAGTTCTGAAAAGCAGTGTCCATTGTAATCAAGATCGTATAGAGAGAGTGAAGCAACAATTCGACGGGGAGAAAGAGACTGGAAAGGATTAATGAAAACGGAAAAAGTTGATAAGACGAAAAAATCTATACTCTACCTTTTCAAGGAGGGCTCTGAGTGGAACCACCCAAGATGGTATATGTATACGGGAGAACAAAGCCCCTATACTGGGGGGTGGCGATAAGAAATTAAGAAAGATTCTCAGAACACTCAACCTCTTAGAAGCTTATTTCGAAAGAGAAGTAATATGATACTTCCAAGATATATCAAGAGAAAAACAAAAAAGAGAATGAAAGATACACGGAGAATATTAATTAAGGATAGATGAAGGTTTGAGTTATGTGCATCATAGTTTTGTGGAAGGTGGTGTCGAGTAGAAAGATGGAGGAATTGAGTTTTTGAGGCATTGAAAACCACCATATATATATATATATATATATATATATATATATATATATATATATATATATATATATATATATATATATATATATATATATATAATATATATATATATATATATATATATATATATATATATATAATATATATATATATATTATATATATATAAATATAATAATTAGATAGAAGAAATTTATTTTTAATATAAAAAAAATAATAATAATAATAATAATAATAATAATAATAATAATAATAATAATAATAATAATAATAATAATAATAATAATAATAATAATAATAATATTAATAATAATAATAATAATAATAATATGTTCTCTGTTTCAGCAAGAGATACAAGGGTGAGAATTTAGTTGTTCCAGTGTCATCTCTGAATATCCTTACCCTAATAATTTTTATGCAGATCTTTAAGTTTGACTAAATAATTATAATAATTATTATTATTATTATTATTATTTATTATTATTATTATTATTATTAGTAGTAGTAGTAGTGATAGAAGAAGCAGTAATAGTAGTTATAGTTTAATAACAACAGGTGTATTATTTGCAGATTTGTTGTGAGTTTAATATTTTTTACATGTGATACATAAAAAAGAACTTTGCAACTTTGATTGATCATAAAAATTTTAATATCGAACTTAAGGCTATTAAATGGCAGAATAACGTAGATGATACTTTAAAATCGTTCTTGGTGTTCTGAAATTACAAACTTTCGACGCATGCGCTATTGGGTACGAGTTCTGCGTTTTTTCGCGATATTTATCCTGTTATGCATGACACCACAAATCATTATAGTTTCATCAAACCCAGCCGTTTCACCTCCAAAATCTACTAAGTCACCAACACGAGGTGATAAACTTTGTCAGTTGGGTGTTTCTAACATCGAGATTCAAATTTTATTTATATTAACCTTCAGTGTATTGCTCGTAACTTTGAGAATTCATGACGATTGAGCAAAAATAGCACGACATTTGTTTAGGAAGCCAATTGGCGTCATTTGTCAGACGCACATGACCTAAAGTGATATTTATATATATTTTTGACTTCTTATTTCCAATTCCACCTGCCAGGAACTTTTACTAAGAAAATTTATCCTCTAATTACCTACTGATATCTTATACTTGCACCCAGAATTGTTTTTGATAAAAGTCATAAATGAAATAAGTGCTTAAATTAATTTATCAGTTTAAATTGATCATATTTTTAATAAGATTGCTTTAAAAATAATAATAATGAAAAAGAAAATATTAAAATAATTCTTTCCTCATCAATTACAAACATAAAAGAAACAGAAAAAAATGTCATACACTTGATTTTTCCTAACACTTTTATATCAAAGTATTTTCAGGCCGCATAATTGAATCGGAATTGCTTCTGTCAAGTAAGTAAGTATATATATATATATATATATATATATATATATATATATATATATATATATATATATATATATATATAATATATATATATATATATATATATATATATAT
>SEYY01005034.1:65000-67500 GCA_009176605.1 Armadillidium nasatum | reverse complement strand
TATGACAATACCGATTTAACAATGCTGTTGAAAATTCCGTAGCTTTTTCTTTTATGTTAGGTGCCGTGATATCCAGATATTATTCAACCATTTAAAGCTATTTTTCCTTTACATGTCCTTCTCTGTTCTCCTTTATTACTAATTACACTTCCCAAACATGTGAAATTATCCAACCCTCCAATTGTTCTTCTTCAAGCTCAAAGAAAATAATTTCTGCCATTTATTTTCATTGTCTTAATTTTTCTTCCGCTTATCTTAAGTCTCACTTTCTTTGCTTCCTCCTCTAGGCAATTCAGTCTCTCAATGATGTCTTCTCTCCTTTGTGCTTTGAGACAAGAAAAATAAATCATCGGCATAGTCAAGATTCTTTAGAACATCCATCAGCCTCTATCTTACACTCTTCCTACCCATCGTAGTCCCTCTCATCACCAGTCAAATCACACTCATGCTCAGCTGTACATTTATAGTTTCTGTATGACCCTTTTATGATTCTCAACTTCTCAGTCTTCTCTGGCAATTCATACTTTCTTATCAGTTTACACATGGTCTCTCTTTGTAACCTATCGGACGCCTTCTCAAGGTCCACAAGCGCCATATAAATACTAGAGGTTCATTCAATGATTTGCTCTGCTAATATCCTAAGTGTGTCAATCTGTCTGCTCATGATTTATCTTATCTGAAACCTACCTTTTCCCTCCGTCATATTCCATCTATCTGCTTTCTTATTCTTTTCGAAACTATTTACATCAGAATTTTTCTCTCTAAACGCTTCTACATTCAGAAGATCAACTGCACACGGTGAGATCAGAATTTGATAGATAGAAATAACTTAAATATCGTTAGTTCTAAAGGGGCATTTTTCTGTCTACTCTTGGCTCTTAAAATCTCTTACACTTTTTTTTGAAAAACACAACATTTTCTCACTGGCTAAAAAACCCTTAAACTCTAATGGGTTAAAGTTTGTAGTCATTGTACAGTTAACACTTTCTCCCACTTACAGCAAATATTATTTTATAAAATGAAGAAAATGCACAATACTTTCTCGTATTTATTAAATACAAAATTTTTAAGGAAAAAAAGTACGTATGCTAAATTGTAGTGATCCTTAAGAAATATTAAGAGAATTCGGAATATAATAAATTTTTTTAATTATATTCTTGAATTTTTTACTAATAGCTTACGTTACTAAGAAAATAAGTGATCGTAATCGCTTAGGTGAAAAACTCAGAGATAATTAATTAATAGTTCATTTAATTTATGCAGATGATTCAAGAAGTACATTTTTCTTCTTCATCTTTTCTTCATGCTAGCAAAGTATTTTATAAACACATAATCACATTCAAGCATACTCACTCCTTATATTATATTATTATTATTATTATTATTATTATTATTATTATTATTATTATTATTATTATTATATTATTATTATTATTATTATATATATTATATATATATATATATATATATATATATATATATATATATATATATATATATATATATATATATATATATATATATATATATATATATATTCTTCAAACTATTGACCTATAACTCTCACTTGTGTTCTGTCTAAAAATTTTGAAACTCTCCTCAATTTTCATTTCCTGGATCATTTGGAGTCTCATTCTTTTCTCTCAGATCATCAGTATGGCTTTCAATGCTCGAGGTCAACTGGTGACATACTTTCCCATCTCAATGATTTATGGTCATCTGCCCTTAAGGACTTCGGGGAGTGTTGTGTAGTGGCGCTTGACATATCCAAGGCTTTTGACCGGGTATGGCATACGTCGCTGCTCTCTAAGCTCCGTTCCTTTGGGTTTCCTCCTTCTCTTTGCTTACTCTTGTTTAGTTTTCTCTCAGATCGTTTCATTTAGGCACTTGTAGATGGAGCGACCTCTTCCTCCTTTCCTGTCAATTGTGATGTTCCTCAGGGTTCTGTTTTATCTCCAACTTTATTCTTACTTTTCATTAACAACCTTCTCAATGAACTTCTAACTCTGTTCACTCTTATGCTGATGACTCAATTCTCTATTCTTCTACTCATTTCAAATCTCTTCCCTTTGCTTCTAGAGCTACTTCTCGTCTTCAACTTTCCGATTCTATTCTTGCCGATCTGGATGGGATTTCCTGGTGGAGTCATAACCTTGTGAAATTTAACTCTTTAAAAACTCAACTTCTTCACATCTCCCTCTCAAAAAACATCTCCCAATTTTCCTATCTTCTTCGATGGCTCTCCCGTCTCACCTGTAAATAACATTAACATTCTTGGTCTTAACATAAACAATAAATTGTCTTGGAAACCAAATATCACAATGGTTGCTAAGGTGGCCTCTAACAAGCTGGGAATACTGTTGAGGTTGCGAGAATTTTTCTCTTCTGAGCAGTTACTTCAATTATATAAGGGTCTTATTCGTCCTTGCATGAAGTACTGTTCTCCCGCTTGGGGGGGGGGTCTCTGGTTCCTCCTCTCTTCTGGATAAGGTTGACTATG
>SEYY01005034.1:55000-60000 GCA_009176605.1 Armadillidium nasatum | reverse complement strand
ACTCAACCTTTTCGAGAAGAGCTATGTGTGGAACCATTTTAGATGTGCTAGGCGCACTCCATACAGAGGCGAACAATACCCATTTAAACAAAAAGTAACTGGGGTGCCGTAAAATAATCACGAAGGCACCTCAGAACACCTAACATCTTAGAAGCTTGTTTAGAAAGAAATCACCAGAAAAAGAAGCATTGAGAATATTGAGGAGAGATAAGATTCGAGTCGAGTTTTTTCGAAGAAGGTGTTATAGTTGTGCGGAAGGTTGTGTCGATTAGAAAGATGGATTAATTGAGTTTTTGAGGCATTGAAACCGACCATATTTTCTCTGCCCCAATTTGAAATACGAGAAAGATCAGAGGTCAGTTGCTCCAAGACCACCTCTCTAAGCGACAATTAACTGCTTTTAGGAAGGGCGTCTTTCAAAGTGGAAGGCGTAATGAATGGTGGAGTCATCATCATAGGAGTGAATAGTTTATGAAGTAATAGAAAAAAGGTCATTAATGAAAGGCAGAAAGAGAGTTGGAGATATCACAGATCTTTGAGGAACACCACTATTTATATATTTAAAGAAAGAACGGTGGCCGTCTACAACAGCTACTTTAAAACTACCATAAAGGATTTAGAGAAAGTCATAGAGAGAAAGATAGATTCCGAAAGAGGAAAGTTTGGAAATTAAAGATTTGTGCCAGACTCTATCTATGGTTTTTGAAATGTCTAGCACCACAGCGAAAGATTCATCGAAACACTGGAGAGCGGAGAACCAAGAGTCAGAAAGAAGTGAAAGAAGAACACCAATAGAGCATTCTTTATGAAAATCATACTGGTGATCAGAGATAAGAATAGAAGAATTGAGGTGTTTCCAAATCTTCTTGTTAAGGATAGATTCGAAAACTTTAGAACGAACGGGACATGCACAGTGGGGGGTACTTTCATTGCTTCGGACCTACACTTCCCTTTATTATATATATATATATATATATATATATATATATATATATATATATATATATATATATATATATATATATATATATATATATATATATATATATATATATATATATATATATATATATATATATATATATATATATATATATATATATATATATAGAAAATTAATATCTGCTATTGGACTCGAACCAGCAACCTTTAAGATGGTAAGTCTTGCCCGTTGACCACTAAGCTATGGCAGTTCAAAAGAAAATCGCATTGGAACTGCTCATAATCTACAGTCATAGCATATGTACATTAACATATATGACCTAGTTGCCCTTTGCTTGAGTTGCAGTCGGGGGAGTCCTTTGGGATTGACGTCATGAATGTAAATCATGAGCAGTTCCAATGCGATTTCCTTTTGAACTGCCATAGCCAAGTGGTCAACGCGAATGACTTATTATCTTTAAGGTTGCTGGTTCGAGTCCAATAGCAGACATTAATTTTCTCTCCCCCGTCTTCACATGCTCCCACCCCTTAAAAATTTCTTAATAAGGTTCTATTTATATTATATATATATATATATATATATATATATATATATATATATATATATTATATATATATATATATATATATATATATATATATAATATATATATTGATGAACATGTTTAGTGGCACTAGCACCCCCTCCCACGTCTTCACATGCTCCCACCTCCCTTAAAAATTTCTTTCCTTTTCAAGGGCTCTCGGGAATCTCTCTCTCTCTCTCTCTCTCTGCCTATATATATATATATATATATATATATATATATATATATATATATATATATATATATATATATATATATATATATATATATATATATATATATATATATATATATATATATATATATATATATATATATATATATATATACCCCCTCCTCTTCATGTTTTGAATTTTTGACCCTTTGAGTGTGAAAGGTGTTGTTTATCTGTCAGCTTATCTGTCGGTCTGTCAGTCTATTCTTTGTTTTCAGCTCTTTTTTATCAATAAAAGATCTGTCTCACTGACTTTACTACTTATCTACCTGTCACTCTGTTTTGTCTGTATGCCATTATGTCAATTTGAGAGGCCTGTCTGTTGCTACCTTTAGATCAAGAGTATTTCTACTTTTCCTTTGCTGCCTTTGGTTCCTCTTCTTCCTTAACGCTTCTTGCGAATAATAATAATAATAATAATAAAAATATCATGATTTTAACTCTTAAATTAAATCTCGTATAAAAAGAAATGAAATCGTAAGAAAGTTGATGGTTTTGACTTTCTTTATATACAACTCATTTACATTTCACGAGTATACTTACTCATGTTGAGATGGAGCCAAATTATGCCATATATATATAATATATATATATATATATATATATATATATATATATATATATATATATATATATATATATATATATATATATATATATATATATATATATATATATATATATATATATATATATACTACAACGGCAGTTGCTCGAGGGAATTGACCTTTCGCATCCCACTTCACCGCCATTGTGTCGTCCTCGTAGCACAAGGGGTGCCATGCTTTCGCACGGATTTTGTGTGAATGTATCAAACTCCAGGCTTGTCCGTTGTGATTCCTCCTCCTTTCCAGCCATTTCTGTTTTGTGGAACTCTCTGCCATCATCTTTTCTTCCTGCTGCATTTAATATTCCTCCCTTTAAGGACTTCGTCTGCGATCCCCTGAAAGGTTTGCGTTAGACTAAGATTGGGTGAGTCTTCTTTTATTTTATACTTCTGCCCCCTCCTAGAAAAGGGCTCGGCCCGTGAGAGTTGGTAAACTGTATATATATATAATATATATATATATATATATATATATATATATATATATATATATATATATATATATATATATATATATATATATATATATATATATATATATATATATATATATATATATATATATATATATATATATATATATATATATATATATATATATATATATATATATATATATATATATATATATATATATATATATATATATATATATATATATATATATATATATATATATATATATATATATATATATTATATATATATATATATATATATATATATATATATATAATATATATATATATATATTATATATATATATATATATATATATATATATATATATATATATATATATATATATATATATATATATATATATATATATATATATATATATATATATAATATATATATATATATATATATATATATAATATATATATTATATATATATATATATATATATATATATATATATATATATATATATATATATATATATATATATATATATATATATATATAATTTTTTAGACATAAGAGTATTTCAAGAGTCAAAAGAGTTCGTTCATTATGTCAAATATTTTCATTCGCTATTTGGGATAAAAAGTTTAAAAAATGAAAATAAAAAGAAATAAATGAAGATTAGCTCAAATTTCACTAAAGCGTATTTAAAGATAACTGAGATAAAAGTGTGTGAGCAAACCTGTTGCATTTATTGCACGCACTACTAATCACAACTTTGACAAGAGGTACTTTCCTTTTCAAGGGCTCTTGGGAATCTCTCTCTCTCTCTCTCTCTCTCTCTCTCTCTCTCTTCTCTCTCTCTCTCTCTCTCTCTCTCTCTCTCTCTCTCTCTCTCTCTCTCTCTCTCTGTCACACATACACACATACGCAGACCGTGATTTATTGTACAGCACAGATCTTGTGAAGGTGATTTTGTTTTAATATATTTTATATAAATATTTTTATTTAATTATATATATATTTTTTTAAATTAATTTATTATATATTCGCAATTTTGGGTAAATCAAGCATTTCGACATTTCGTAGAACAAGGAAAAGAAAAGGATTGAAAGAAGTTCAAATTGTTAGAAAAGGGAAAAGGGTTAGTTTTTTTAAATGATTTGGGGCTAAAATTTTACACATTACCAAACTTGGGATTTACATTACCTTTCCACTTTTAGCATCTCAAAACCTCTATAGACAATAAAATCTGTGAATTTAAGAAAGGAGGAACAGAGCAAATTTCTAATTCAGTGTTCTTTAGAATGCCAAAAATACAGGAACATCAGACTGCGAAAATGATCATATAATTAATATATTAAGCGAGGTAGCGAAAATCTGTTTTAGGAAAGTGGCAAGAACAAATAATAAAGTTAGAATGTAATTTTCTACTGAAAAAAGTATTTGTATATTAAGGCAAAAAAAAAAAAAAAAAAAAAAAAAAAAAAAAAAAAAAAAAAAACACCATATTCGTTCTGATGATGTCAGAGAGAGTGAACGTCCAACGAGAACTTTACCTGAGCGTCGACTATGAAAAGTACCATCGCTAAGTTCCTATATTTTGTACAGAAGGCAGATATTAATTTAGAGTATGATCAGTCAGTATGGCTACTTATTAACAGAGATGTCTGATAAATTACATGGTATATTATGGTTTTCTCACCACATTTTGTTCAATCTATTTGGCGAGGTTATCAGGAAATAAATCGGCTATTTTGGAAGCACTTAAAATAAGGAGAGGAAATAATAAATACTTAGACATATCGATGTGACGGTATTCGAGGAATTTCCTAAAGATTAACTTTAGCGTTTGTTATTTGTGCTTGCTAAAGAAAGCGAGGAAAAAGGATTAAAAGTATGTAAAACTAAAACTGAAGTCAGTTCTGTCAAAAAAGAGATGGAAACATTAAGATTAAAAATTTGGGTAGAGTAAACCTTGGAGAAACGGATAGTTAACTATCTGGGAAGATTGATTTTAGGAATAAAAGATGTTAAGGATTAAGTAAATGAGGGATAAATAAAGTTAAGAAGAATGCTTGTGTAAGATAAAGAATTTGGTGATAAATAGCAAGGTCTTATTTAATATAGGGAAAAGATTCAGGAAATGATACATGTGATTAACATTTTTGGAAGGATGTGAATCATTCACTTTAATCAAACAAAGCAGGTGGAGAGAGACTTCTATTAGTTGGTTCTG
>SEYY01005034.1:42500-45000 GCA_009176605.1 Armadillidium nasatum | reverse complement strand
TGACGGAGTGGGAACAGCTCCGGAATCGTCAAAAGTTAAATTAGAGGCAAAAGTTTGGGCGAAGAGTTCAGCTTTATATGAAAGCAAAACGGTAGTTTTGTTGCTAGAAGAAACTTGAAGAGGGAAAGAGGAAGAAGTAAAGTTAGAGTTGACATTTTTTTTTTTTTGCAAAATGTCAGAAAAAGCGTGAAGAAGAGGAATCAGAAATATTATTGCATTTTCTACGGAGAAAAGAGTTTTTGATGTCGCGGAGGATAGATTTTGCACGATTAAGGGTTGAAATTTAAGTTGCGTGAGTTTCTGGAGTTTGAAAACGACTTTAATCCCTGAATGCAGCATCCCTGAGGTGAATAGCACGAGAACAAGCAGAGTTAAGCCAAGGTTTGTTAGTCTTAGTAGAGGAAAACAAAATGCCAGAGAGAATTACCTCAGTAATGCGCTCTAAACAATTCGATGAATCCCTCCCACGAAAGCAATAATTATTCCACGGGAAATCATAGAAAATATATATATATATATATATATATATATATATATATATATATATATATTATATATATATATATATATATATATATATATATATATATATATATATAACCACCACCCTTTTCGAGAATGGGTTTTATTATATAAATGAATAAAGTAACACTCATCACAAGCCTAATGCAGGTCTCTCTTGTGAAGGGAAACGCAAGCTTTCATAAGAGAAACAGATTTTCTCAGCCAGTTACACAGAACAGAGGATGGCTGGAAAGAAGAAGCACAACAACGAGCAAGCTACAGATTTGCAATATTCACATAAAATTGGTGCGAAAACAGAGCACCCCTTGGTATGAACGCAAGTGATGGAATGCGAGAGGTAACCTCCCTCGAGCACCTGACATTGTAGTACCTATATAAAAGAGAGAGTGCTCTAACGTCACGTGGCAGAGAAAGGGGATCAAGGGAGTTCAAGAATAGTGAACATTTTGTTAGTTTTTTATCTTTAGACTCAACCTTATCCGAAATAAGGGTGGAATCGGACCCAATCCTCCACAAATGTTAGAACAGGAAACCATACAAGGGCGGGATAAGACCCTTTTATAACTTGTATAACTGAAGTAATTGCTTGGAATGAAAAAAAAAATTCCACACCTTAAACAAAATCTCCCAGCTGCTTTGAGACAACGTAGCGACCATTCTGATGTGAAGTTTCCAAGACAGTTTTGCTGTTTATGATTAGACCAAGAACGTTTATCCTGTCCACAGGTGAGACAACAAAGCCGTCAAAAGAGATGGGAAAATTGGAATGTGTTTTTGAAAGAGAGATGTGAAGAAGATGAATTTTTAAAGAGTTAATAAATTTTACAAGGTTGGGGGAACCTCATCTGGAAATCAAATCCGAATCTGTGAGAATGGAGTCGTAAAGTTGAAAGGAGTAGAAGAGTGACATAAGAACATCTATGAACATCAGAACATCAGGAAAGCTATTGCTCCAGACAGCGTTCCTCCCAGTGATCTAAGGGAAAGTGCGCTTGAGCTGACGCTTGTCCTTTTTCAACATTACGCTCTATGCCCTAATATAATACTTTTCCTCGATGCTGGAAGCACGCATATGTTCAGTCATTCCCGAAGAAGGGTAGCTGCTCTGGCGCTTCTACTGTAACTTTCGTCCTCAAGTTCTCACTTCTGTTATGTCAAAAATGTCTAAAATTTTGAGACCCTTCTCGGCTCTCATTCCCTTTATCATCTGGAGTCTCATTCTCTTCTTTTATATCATCAGTACTGCTTTCAACGCTCGAGTTCAACTGTTAATATACTTTCCTATCTCACTGATTTATGGTCTTCTGCCCTTAGGGACTATGGAGAGTCTTATGTGGTGACTCTTGTCATATCCAAGGTTTTTGACTGGGTATGGCACGTGTCACTACTCTCTAGACTACTTTCCTTTGGATTCCTTTCCTTTGGATTTTTCCTTCTTCTTTGTGCTTATTTATGTCTAGTTTTCTCTCATATCGTTACATATCAACACTTGTCGATGAAGAAATCTCTTCCTCCTTTCTTGTTAATTGTAGTGTTACTCAGAATTTTGTTCTATCTCCAACTTTATTCTTAGTTTTCAGAAATAATCTTCTCAGTTGCACTTGTACTCTGTTCATTCTGTTGCCGATGACTCTCAACTTCCATTCTTTAACTCATTTCAGGTGGCCTGCCACTTTTGCCTCTAGATTTGCTTCTCGTCTTTAAATTTCCGATTATATTCTTGTCGATCTGGGTGGGATTTCCCGTTGGGGTTACCGCCACAATGTAAAATTTAAACTCTTCAAAAACTTCTTCACATTTCCCTCTCAAAAACATCCCCCAACTTTCCTATCTATCCCTTTCGACTGCCTTCCCGTCTCACCTGTAAACAACATATACATTCTTGGCCTGAACATAAACAAAAAATTGCTTTGGAAACAAACCTTATATCATAAAGCTAAAGCAGTCTCAAAAAAAAAACTTGGAAAAACTGTTC
>SEYY01005034.1:32500-35000 GCA_009176605.1 Armadillidium nasatum | reverse complement strand
TTTTGTTTCAGATACCTTATAAAGATTATAAATATAAACATCATTATAGGTATAAAATCACTCTTCGATAGACATAAATCTAACATTTCTGTACTTGTTGAAAGCTTTTTTTTTATTTATTTATTTACGTTAGTTTTAAAACGATGAAATAATTTGCTTTCAACTTTAAGGTAGACTATTAATTTGCCAAATGAATACTAACTGTTTTTTGTTTCAGAAAGACATGGTTTATTTATCAGCGGAGATGTATCTCTTTGGCGTATGGAAATAATTGAACAAATGCGGCTTCACGATCTTGATGTCACGCAGGCTTTGCAGGAAGATAGATACGACAAAACCGAGGAAGATCTCGATGAGAGATGGAGTATAATTAATTCCTTATTTTACTGTGTCACGGCAATTACTACCATAGGTAATATACAGTATATGTTGCCAAAGGCTGTAATGAAACTATATATATATATATATATATATATATATATATATATATATATATATATATATATATATATATATATATATATATATATATATATATATATATATATATATATATATATATATATATATATATATATAATATACGTAGCGCCGTCCGACCCCATCCATTGGGCATAACCCACGGAGTGATAGGATGGGCTAGACTATTCCGTTTCACTCCGTTGCCCTTTGGTTCGTTCCTTTTCGCGTTTCACCTTCTCAGGGGGTTTTCTAGCGTACCCCCGCCTCACACTGGAGTGTCTATGCTCCAACTACCTCTCCACCCCAATTCTTCACATGTTCCCACATTTTACATGCACTTACTCTTACATTACCTAAAACAAAACAAAATAAAATGGCGAAACCAACAGCTGCCTCGGAGATGCTTAGAGGGGCGGCATCCAAAGAATGCCCCTCAACCTCCACCCCTCACCCCATCATCACTTGGGAGTTGGCGGCCTCCGATGATGGGGATGGTGCCGCCATGACAGCACGGTCTTCTTTTTTCATTAATTTCTGCAACATTCGTGGTCTTTTTTCTAATTTTCCCTTTGTCGAACACCATCTCTCTTCTTCTAAACCTCATCTCTTATTTCTAACCGAAACTCAGGTGCTTGAGTGCTCTGACAGCAAACCTTATTCTGTTTCCTCCTACTGTCTCTATCCTCAATTTTCAGCCAAAGGAGGTTGTTGCGCATATGTGCGCAACGATGTTATTTGCTCTCGTGTCTCTGATTTGGAGTCTCATGAATTTTCTACCTTATGGCTTAAGCTCTCTTGCAATTCTACTACTAAATTTATTTGTTCTGTCTATTTATCTCCTAATTCTACTGACTATAAAAAATTCTTCGACTATTTAAGCTCCAAAATAGAGCACATTCTATCCTCTTCTCCTTTCTCTGAAATCATCATTTTAGGTGATTTCAATGTTCACCACCGCCAATGGCTTTCCTCTAGTTCTCAATCTCCAGCCGGTGAACTCGCCTTCAACTTTTCTATCCAGAACAACCTTGAGCAGTTGGTGCAACTCCCTACCCGTATCCCTGACCGTCTTGGTGATGAACCCAACATACTTGATCTTTTCTTAACCTCTTAATCCTTCTCCTAATAACGGCCCCCGCCTTCGGCGAGGAGACGTCTGTGGCACTTCGGTGCTGCTAACTGGTCAGACTTGCGGTTGTACTTCTCTGATTTCCCATGGAATGATTATTGCTTTCGTGGGAGGGGTCCCTCGGAGTGTGCCGAGCGTATAACCGAGGTGATTCTCTCTGGCATGGAAGCGTACATTCCATATTCTTTCCCTTCTACTAAACCTAACAAACCTTGGTTTAACTCTGCTTGTTCTCGCGCTATCCGCCGCAGGGATGCTACCTTCAGAGATTACCGTCGTCTTCAAACCCCTGAAACTCATGCTACTTATATTTCATCCCGGAATCGTGCAAAATCTATTCTTCGAGATACCAAAAACTCTTTTCTCCGCCGAAAATGCAATAATCTTTCTGGTTCTTCTTCATCTCGCCCTTTCTGGCATTTTGCAAAAAATGTCAACTCTAACTTTGCTTCTTCCTCTTTCCCTCCTCTAGTCTCTTCTGATGGCACAACTGCCATTTTACCTTCTACTAAAGCTGAACTCTTCGCCCAAACTTTTGCCTCTAACTCTACCTTGGACGATTCCGGAGCTATTCCTCCTCCTACAACCCCTCCAACTCATTTATGCCTAACATTGTAATTTCTTCTAAAGATGTCATTTCTGCTCTCTCTGAGCTTAACACTAAGAAGGCGTACGGTCCTGATGGTATTCCTCCTGCGGTTCTCAAAACTTGTGCTTCTGAGCTTGCACCCTGCCTTGGTAAACTATTTCGTCTTTGCCTTTCTACTTCGATCTTCCCCTCTTGTTGGAAACGTGCGCTCATTCAACCTGTACCGAAGAAGGGGGACCCTTCTCAACCCTCTAACTATCGTCCAATTTCTTTAACCTCCGTTCTTTCTAAAGTTTTCGAATCTATCCTTAACAGGAAGA
>SEYY01005034.1:25000-27500 GCA_009176605.1 Armadillidium nasatum | reverse complement strand
AATATTTATATACATTAGGCATTATTTAGTGTATTTTATTGTATTCTAATGGAGCGTAAGTTAGTTTTGCTTAAATCATTCTCCAAATAGTTTTTAGACGATCATATTATTAAAACAGAATATGGCAATTTTTCACACATCACACACTACTACAAAGTCGCACACACATTTACAACTTTTTTTTAATAACCCAAAAAAGCGTATATCCTCGGAGAAACCTAGAAACAGATTTCTATCTAAAATTAGTCTCTCATCCGCCCCTCCTCTCCCTCCATCATCACCTGGAGTATGGAAGCCCCCAATGGCAGGGTAGGTTTTGCCACGAAATTTCTGGCTTGCTCTGGTGCACGGTCTTTTTTTCTTCAATAATTGCAACATTCGTCTTTTTTTCGAATTTCCACTTTGTTGGTTATCAAATTTCCTCCTCTAGATCTTACCTCTAACCCTTAACCGAACCTCAAATGCTATAAGAGAATTCTGATAGCAAACCTTTCTCGAATCCATCTTGCAGTCTCTATTCTCAATCTTAACCAAAGGAGGTCTGAGTCTTCAAAATTTTCAAGATTATGCCTTGGCTCTCTTGCCACTCTACAACTAAATTCATTTGTTTTTTCCTATATATTGCTCAACTCACCTGAATATCCTAGATTATTCAACTAACTTATATTTCGAAACAAAACACATTCTCTAGTTTTCTTTTTCAAGAATTATCATTCTTGATAATTCAACTCTTCACCACCGCCTATGGTTTAAATATCCTCTAATTCTCTCAAGATACAGCTGGTGAACTAGCTATCCACAGTACTCTCGAGTAGATGGTGCCGTTCCCCACCCGGATTTCTGATAGTCTTGGAGATGAACACAGCATACTACAGTAATAGACCTGTTTTTAAATTCAAGTTCTTCTCCTTATATTGTTAAACTCTATCCACCTCTAAATTCCTCTTATAACCTATTTCTGCATAATTTTCCATTGCTCTAATTCACTTAGACGATTCCAGAAATATAATCCCTTTTCCACCTCCCTAATTTATGTCTAATAATGTAATTTCGTTTAAAGGTGATCTGTTCTCACTGAGACATCCCTTCTATGGTTCTCAAAACTTATACTTCTGGGCTTAAACTTTGCCTTAGTAACCTGCTTCGTCTCTGTCTACCCGTTTCAACATTTCCTTTCTGAGAAAGCCCATTCATTCTGCAGCTAAAATGTGAGGCCTCTCTAACCATAATCATCCTATCAATTTAATCTAAACTATCTATCCTTAACATGAATATTTGAAAACATCTGTTCAAATCTTTTATCCTACACCTGATGGGCAGCATGGATTCCAGAAGATGCACAACTGATGACTTTCTTCCCCGTCTTTCTTCGGCGAATCTTTTTCTGTGACGTTCGACATATAGATAACTTTCAAAAGATTCTGAGAGAAAACTTTGATTTCTAAATATTCATCTTTCGGAATATGTCATTCTCTCAGCTTTCCTTAATTTCAGGTCATTTTATAGCAACATTTGTAGACGGTCACGGTTCATTATTTAAATTTAACAATAATGTACCTCAGGAATCTGTCTTTTTTCTATTTTTCATCAATACCTTCTCTGTCATATCACCACTTATCCACTCTTACGTAGGGATTTTGTCCTTCATTTCTCTTTTTTCTTTACTTTCAACTTAAAATATCCGTTACAAGAAGGAGAGCCTCTGAGCAGTTACCTTTTGATCTTTCTTGCATTTCTAATTTTAGCTAAGAAAACGTGATTGTCTTGAATGCCTCAAAAATCCAATTATCCTTGTTGTCTTTTCTTGAAGGAACATATTATTTCTCTCATTAAACAAACTTCTAAGTGGTTAGGTGTTGTAAGTAGTCTTCAGAGTTTCTTCACTACACATCAGTTGCTTGTACTGTATAGAAGAGTTATTCTATCTTGTATGGATTGTGAGTCTCACATATGGGGTGATTCCAATCACATTACCATTCTTTCTTGAAAGAGTGAAATTTAAGTCTTTCCAACTTAAAAATTCATCTGCTTTCACTAACTCTCTCCAGTCTCTTGTTGCATCACACTTTTTATATTATAATAGCCACTTGTTCTTCCGATCTCTTCTTTCTTCCTCCTTTAAAGATTGCTTGTACTACTTGTCTATCTACATAGTCTCATCCTTTCTCGCGTACTCTACAGGTGAAATATGGAAGCCTTCCTTATTCCTTCGCCAATTCCTAAGAATTAAATCTTTCAAACGCTCTGTTTCGTGGTTCATATTACCATCGAGTGAATGTGAAATTGGAATCCCCCTTATCTTGCGTAGTTCTTGATAATCTCTGAACTTTCCTATTAAAGAAGATATAAGTAAAGAAAAAAAACTACTTTCTATGAAGAAAAAGCCTTAAAATGTTAGGCAGTCAAATTTAACAGAATGCAAAACTGTAAACCATTTAATGATAGGCGCTATATTTCATTTACAAAACTATATTAAAATTATATGAAGTGATACGAATTT
>SEYY01005034.1:0-20000 GCA_009176605.1 Armadillidium nasatum | reverse complement strand
TATATATATATATATATATATATATATATATATATATATTATATATATATATATTAAACTTTTTTAATGAACTTTGAATTACTCATCATCTATCCACTCCTATCCGATGACCCCCACTCTTCATTACTCCCTTCAGTTTAAAAGACGCCCCTCCTCCCAACAGCAGTTAATTTATGCAAGGGGGGTGACCTTGGAGCAACTAACTACTGATCTTTCTTGTATTTAAAATTGGGGAAGAGAAAACATGGTCTTTTCAATGCCTCAAAAACTTAATTCCCCTTTTCATTCTACTCGACACAACCTTAAATAGTTGATGAGACAAAAAGCCCAGGACTCCACATTTTCAAGGAGAGCTATGTGAGTGGAACCACCCCAGATGTGTGAAACGTACTTACAGGGGCGAACGCCCCTGTAAAAGGCTAGCAACTGGGATGGCGTGAAAAAATTACGAAGGTACCTCAGAACATCCAACCTCTTGGAAGCTTGTTTAGAAAGAGAAATAATGTGATCTTTCCAAGAAAGATCATGAGAAAAATAAACACCAAGAATATTAAAGACAGATGAAATGTTTGAGTTGTGTTTCCGAAGAACATATCATAGTTGTGTGGAAGATTGTGTCGAGTAGAGAGATGGAGAAATTTAATTTTTGAGGCACTGAAAACGAAACGACCATGCTTTCTCTGCTCCAATTCGAAATACGAGAAAGGTGAGAGGTTAGTTGCTCCAACACCACTATTCTAGCTTCAATTAACTGTTGTTGGGAGAGGCGTCTTTTATATTGAAAGGAATAATGAAGGGTGGAGTCATCAGCATAGGAGTGAATAGGTGATGAAATAACTGAGACAGTTATTTATGAAAAGTAGAAAAAGTGCTTGAGATAGGACAGAACCCTAAGGAACATCACTATTAATAGATTTAAAGGATAAACGGTATCCGTCTAGAACAGATGCTATAGAACAACCGCAAAGGAAATCGGAGAGAAGGAAGAGAGAGGGAAGTTTGGAAATCAAAGCTTTGTGCCAGACTCTATCGAAAGCTTTCGATATGTCCAGCGCCACAACAAAAGATTCACTGAAATGCCGAAGAGCGGAGGATCAAGAGTCAGAGAGAAAGGGAAGAAAATCATCAGTAGAGCGTTTTTTTTACGAAAGCCATACTGATGATCAGAGATAAGATTAGAAGAAGTGAGATGTTTCCAAATCTTCTAGTTAAGGATAGATTCGAAAACTTTAGAAAGAACGGAGGTTAAAGAAATGGGACGATAGTTGGAGGGTTGAGAGGGGTCTCCCCTCTTCAGCACAGGCTGAATGAGTGCACGTTTCCAGCAAGAAGGGAAGGTTAAAGCAGAAAGACAGAGACGAAATTGTTTACCAAGGAAGGATGCAAGTTCGGAAGCACAAATTTTGAGAACCACAGGAAAGATACCATCAGGACCGTACGCCTTCTTAGTGTTTGGCTCAGAGAGAGTAGAAATGACATCTTTAGAAGAAAGTACAATTTTAGGCATAAATGAGTTGGAGGGTGTTAAGGAGCAGGAACAGTTCCGGAATCGTCTAAAGTTGAGTTAGAAGCAAAGGTTTGAGCGAAGAGTTCAGCTTTAGAAGAGAGCAAAACAGCAGTTTTGTCGTCAGAAGATAGAGGAGGGAAAGAACAAGCAAAGTCAGAGTTGACAAGTTTTGCAAAATGCCAGAAAGGGGAAGTGGAGGAACCAGAAAGAATGTTGCATGTTCTATGGATAAAAGGTTTTGGTGTTGCTAAGAATAGAATTTGCACGATTCCGGGATGGAATATAAGTTCCTTCAGTTGCTGGAGTTTGAAGACGAAGGTAATCATTGAAGGCAGCATCCTTGCTGCAAATAGCTTGAGAACAACAAGAGTTAAACCAAGGTTTGTTAGGTTTAGTAAAAGGGGAAGATTATGGAATGTGCGTCTCCATGCCAAAGAAAATCACCTCGGCAACGCGTTCTGCACACTCCGAGGGACCCTCCAACGGAAGCAATAATTAATCATTTCATGGGAAATCATAGAAGTATGTCCGCAAGTCCAACCAGCTTGCGACACCGAAATGCCAGAAACGTTTCCTTGCAATAGGCGGGAGTTTTTACTGCGGAAGACTTGAAAAGATAGAAAAGGAATCAGAGATAAGGTGATCGATGGATAGAGTTTAACAGAATAAGGAGAAGGATTAGAAGTGAGAAAAAGGTCTAGAATGTTGGGTTCATCTCCAAGGCGATCGAGTAGGGAGCTGCACCAACTGCTCAAGGTCGCTTGGGATAGCGAAATGGAAAGCACTCTCACTAACTATATATATATATATATATATATATATATATATATATATATATATATATATATATATATATATATATATATATATATATATATATATATATATATATATATATATATATATATATATATATATATATATAAAGTAATAAAGATTAAATTCGGCAGGAGACACACAAGATTAAAGTGAATTCCACAAAATAGAGGTTGACTTGAAAGATGGAAGAACCACAGCAGACAAACTTGAGTTGCTTATGTACACACAAAATTCATGTGCAGACAATACACCCCTTGTGACACGAGGATGTCAGAAAGTGGAGGAAAATGAGTGGTCAGTTCCTTCTATATTTGCCACTGTAGTACCTATAGAAAAGAGACAAAGCACCAACGTCATGTCGCAAAAGATAAAGGGTTAAGTGAATTTGAAAGAGCGAAACAGTTTTAAAGTCTTTTAGCCTTTAACTCAACTCCAGATATAAAAGCAGTACTGCATACAAGGGCGGATGAGGCCCTTGTATAATTGGAGAAACTGCGAAGAAGAAACAAATTCTTGCAGTCTAAACAAAACTCCCAGATTTTTTGAGGTTACCCTAGCAACCGTTGTGATTTGCGGTTTCCAAGACATTTTTTTTTTGTTTATGTGAAGGTCAAGGATGTTTATATTGTCAACAAGAAACGGGAGAACATGAAAGAAACTGAAAAGTTAGGAGGCGTCTTTAAGAGGGAGATTTCTGAAAGTTGAGTTTTAAAAAGAGTTGAATTTCTCAAGGTTGAGACAACCCCATTGGGGAATTTATTCTATCCAGATCAGCAAGAATGAGATCGGAAAAATTAAGACGAGACAACTAGATGCAAAAGAGGGAGCAAATTTGAAATGAATAGAAGAATGGTAAGACGAGTCTTCGACATATGAATGAATAGGGTTAGATGAGCAGCTGAAATCATTAATGAAAAGTAGGAATAGAGTAGGAGACAAGACAGAACCCTGAGAAAGCAGTGACGCATGCAATTCCCGGTCAAATGCCTTAGTAGATATGTCAAGAGCCACTACACAAAACTCACCATGGTCCCTAAGGGCAGAATACCATAGATCTGTGAGATTGGAATGTGTATCACCAGAAGACCTCGAACACCAAAAGCCAAACTGATGATAGGAAAGAAGGAAATGGGATTCCAAGTGATCCAAGAAACGAGAGTTGAGAAAGATTTCAAAGATCTTAGACAATACAAGTCCGAACTACAGGAAGATAGTTAGAAGGATCAGAGCGACTACCTTTCTTTTGAATAGGTTGGAAAAATGCGCTTTTCCAACACTGAGGGAAAGTACAAGCCCTAAGGCACAGAGAGAAATATTGAACGAGGGACGGAGCCAGCTCAGAAGAACATCCCTTAAAACTCTGGGAATACCATAATGGCCGCCTGCCTTTCTAACATTCATAGATTTCAAAAGCTCATGCATCTGATCAAATGTAGTCTCAGGTAAAGTCATGGGACATCTGAGAGAAGTAGGAGGAGGATTGCTGGAGTCGTCCAGAGTTAAATTAGAAGAGAATAGGAGGCCAAAGGAGGAGCCTTTTCAGTTGGATTATTAGCAACATAACCATGGGAGTGAATTAGAGGGGAAAAGGAAGATTTACAAAAGTTGTTAGATATATTTTTGGCAAGATGCCACACAGATTTTTCAGTAAGAGAACTTGGCAGGTTAGAGCACTTTCGTTTGGTGAAAGTCCACTTAGCTGATCAAAGAAAATCCCTGCAATGATTCCAAGCTCAATGAAAGTTAGCGAGAGTGACAGGAGAACGAGAATTTTTCCACTCCCTATATGCGATGTCTCCAGCTTGAATGGCACGAAAGCAAGCACGATCGAACTAACGGATTTCGGAGAGAAAGATTTAGACGAAGAAAGAATGAACCTGCACATCCTATCAACAATTTCAGCCCCCAACTTATTGGCAGAAACCGAAGCATCTTCAGAGAAAAAGCAGTCCATTTATGGATAGTTAACGAAGCTCCCGTCAGCCCGATCAAAGTGCAAAAAAAAAAAAAAAAAAAAAAAAAAACGCTTAAGGTATGATGAAGCAGTTGAAGAGAAAGCTTGAAAATTAAGAGAAATAAGATGTGGTCAAATTTACCAATATATATATATATATATATATATATATATATATATATATATATATATATATATATATATATAATATATATATATATATATATATATATATATATATATATATATATATATATATATATATATATATATATATATATATTAAACTAACTTTCATTTAAAGTCCTTGGCAAAACATTTTTTAATAAATCTTCCAAAGTTAATCGACTACCATCTTCACCAAAGGGTTTCTGAAGTCTCTGAATTGGGACTTCATCTTTCAAAAAGAGTCTGAAAGGAATATACTTAAAACCTTCTTCACCATTACAATCCATTAATTTTCTATTTATAGTCCAAAACTGATCGAACTTATCTAAGGAAACAAGCAATAATACTTATATTATAAAACTACTAATACTGTTTATAATTTCTTTTGCTTAGTTTTTAAAACAACAAATATGTAAATGTTAAACAGTTCACATTATATAATAATAATAATAATAATAATAATAATAATTTTTCCCTTTGGGAAAATATACAGGTAAAAATACTGCTCACCAGACACAAAACCGATTTCAGGAAAAACTCCTTAAAAAATGCAATGGAAGGAAGGTAATGAATAATTAAATTTTATATATATGATTCAGTTAAAAAAGGAAAGTAAAGAAAGCAATGCTTTGGAAATAAAGTGGACCTGACAAGATATAATAGGCAATTTTGGAAGGATATGCGGTAGTTAAGACTGGAAAAATTGTCTGGAAGCTCTAAGAGCTACTCAATAGGTGAGAACATGGTTAACAGAATAACTCTGTGGACAGTAGAAATGACACTTCTCAAGGAGATCCCTCGGATGACGTGGTCGAGAGATTCAGCGAGGTCCTCTCATTCAGCACACGGGCAGTGGCACATGCTCTGGGCGTAAGTCACATGTCCATATGGAGGGTTCTGCGGAAATACAACCTACATTTGTACCACCTTCAGAGGGCTCAGTTCCTGGAACCAGGCGATTATTCTCCTCATATGCACTTTGTACGGCAGTTCCTTCATCACTATGCAAATGCCGATGCCTTCTCCACGTACGTGTTATTCACAGAAGAAACCTACTTTACTCGTGACGGTTATTTTAACAGCATAAATAACTACATTTGGAACTATGCGAACCCACATGTGGAAGCTGTTCGACATCACCAACAACGGTTGTCTGTTTACATCTGGGCTGGAATTGTTGGTTGACATTTGCTGGGATCTGAAATCCTGCCAGCAAAATTAACGGGAGCTGCGTACCTACAGTTCCTGCAGACCGTACTTCCGGACCTACTGGACAACGTACCGCTTGTGGTGGGCCGACAACTCTGGTTCCAGCATGATGGTGCCCCAGCACACTTCTGCATTGATGCGCGGGCGCAACTAATAGTCGACTTTGGGGAACTATGGATTAGACATGCAGGAACTATTGCGTGGCAGCCGTGTTCACCTGACCTGACGCCCCTTTACTTTTATCTTTGGAGACATGTCAAAGGAATGTTGTATAAAATTAGTTACCTCTAAAGCTCAACTGATTGCCTGTATCAATGATGTGTTTTCACATCACCCAGAATCCTGCCATGCTCGACAAAGTTGGACGGTCGTTAATGCGACTTTAGCAGGCATGTAATGAGGTGCAGGGCAGACTGTTTGAACACACATTATAATATAAACATGTCTTCCAATAAAATGTATTGTGTACAACTGTTTCTATTCCATTTTCTAACCGTATGGGCGAGCACACGGACCCATGAGCATAAAACTGAAACGACGCGTATGGGGGGTATACGGTCCTTAACACATGATTTTCTCTGTATGATATATATATATATATATATATATATATATATATATATATATATATATATATATATATATATATATATATATATATATATATATATATATATATATATATATATATATATTATATTATAAAAAAAAAAAAAAAAATAATAATAATAATAATAATAATAATAATAATAATAATAATAATAAATTTAAAATTTGATATAAACTTCATACAAGGAACAACTATCTTTCTACAGAAATTTTCAGTTTTCTTTCATGAAAGATTTTGGTATCGGTGGTTTTTTACAGATACTTACAAAAATTATATATACCGATACCGGTACTTGATTCCATTCCTAATATATATATATATATATATAATATATTATATATATATATATATATATATATATATATATATATATATATATATATATATATATATATATATATATATATATATATATATATATATATATATATATATAAAGAATTCTAAATCAAGGAGAGCAGATTTTATGCAACATAGCTGATAATGCTACGACATTTAAGTCCATTAAAAAAGATAAATGAAGTTGAAGAGAAAGTCACCAAAAAGAAAAAACCAAGAGAGAGAGAAAAAAAAAAAGGATGATTTTTTTTAATCTTTTTTCTCAAAAAGAGAAAAACCCCGCTTTGGATTCTGAAGTAGAAGAAATAGAACATGATAGTCAACCTTTCGATATTGCTGCTGAGCAGGTATCTAAGCTCTAGATAATCCAACGCCAGAATTGTACAACTCTATGTAATTACGTAGCAATAAGGATCACCAAGATGCAACTTTGACAGAAAAGTGGAAAAAAGAAGACAGTGTAGATAAGTCCATTAACTGATGCTATCCTTCAGAAAAAGAGTAGAAGTTTCTTTTAAGTCAAGTTACAGGGACAGGGATACATAAATGACGGTTATGGGTTTGCTCAATGAATAGAAATCATTGAAGGAAAGTACCACAATTTGAAGTACTGCTTGTTTCTTTAGTGTCATTAATTGCTAGAAAGATGCAAGCCGAAGATTTAACTAGTGAAACAATTTCTATGGTAGTTGAAACATTTACGATTTTGCTTTTTCAAAGAAGGATGTAAAGTTGCTTAAGGAATTACGTACTCAATGAGGTGTGGTAACACTTTACTTGATTTAAAGACTTTGATGAAAGATCTAACAGAATCAATTATATTCCTTAGAAATAAACGTCGGTTTTAACATCTATATTTTCTAATTGAAAATAATGAATTTAATATCTATTCTAGAATAAATAGGCATATATTCAATTTTCACCTGTGCATTCTGTAGCAAATTTTTACAACCTTAGATTTTATCACAAAAAGAGGAAAAAATCTGATTGCAGTAATTAATCTTAAAGGAAATTATAATTTTTATTTTAATTTAGGTGTCTAATAAATGCTAAAGGTTACTAAGTTTGTGTCCAGTAAAAAAAAAAAAGGGGCAATATTAATTAAATTGGGTAAAACTACTATAAAAGACAATCAACAGTAATAAAAAAGTCATTACAAAATATACCAGATGTTTATAAAGGAACAATTTTTCGTATTAAGGTGGATTGAACATTACGGGCTTAAAATTTTTTTTTTTTATAAATATTAAAGAAAATGCCACCAGCCTAGATAAACATTCTCTCACTGAAGACACTAGATGGAGATGAGTAATTGCATTAATGTTAGGTTTGGAAAATACCATGTTTTTTAAGTTTCTGTAATTAAAGTTACTTAGTGGTAATACTTTTATTAAAAGGAATCTGAAGAAATATACCATCAAAACTAAATATGACTAGATTTCAAGTCATAAAAAAATGGAATAGTCTTCATATGATGAGACATGACTTTTTTATCTGCACTTTTTCAAAAATGCAAAAAAATACTACATTTAGTTGAAGCTCCTTATGAAATTTTGAAGGGTTTTCTGTTTTAAAATATATAAAAATATATATAAAAGTTTTGTTTTAATTTTAGAAATAAAATTTTCCCTTAAAAAAAAAAAAAATTTATTTTTTTGCCATTAGGCTGTCTGATATGAAATTATTAAATTAAAATTAATATTGAAGTTGAAGTCAGAAGTGGTTCATTAAAATTGCTTGGTAAAAAAGATACGAGTCCTTAGTGAATAAAAACTTACAATGAATTCTACATTCTGTGAGGCAATTTTGAATCATCATGGCTTAATAATAATCAATTATAATATTTTAAATAATAATCAATTTTTATAAGTGAATTAGAACCGTGTAAATGACAAAATCTTTACAACAAATAATTCATATGATTTAATTAACAGGAAGAGAAAACTTCTAATATAACTGAGAGCTCAATGTTTAATTTTATTATTATTATTATTATAGAAATGATATTCTAAAGAAAATTAAATGCTGATTCAGTGATGCAACAGGATCCAATTCTAACTGGATGTTTTGCAATTTCTAAAAACTCAAACCAGATCATTTTCAAGATCCAGCTCCATACAGATAATCCAGTCAGTTTTAATTTCCAATATAATTACAAAATGTATAGATTTATACCAGATGTAAAATAATTGTGAGAATTTTCTTGATTTTACTAATAGGTCTTTTTAACTGCTAATAGAATAGATTGTTTATAAGTATTTAAAGTGAAAAGGTATTTGATATAAAATTGTGTATGAACGTAATTTTAAAATTAAAATAATAGACTAGGTGACTACAGCAAAAAATTTTTAATCAGATCATCCAGCCTCCAGTCAAATTTATTCCAAGAATCGCAACATTACATCAATTTAAAAACTTACCATTGCACAAGCCTGTCCAAAGCTGCTTGTGATCTTGCATTTGCATGTTTTTTACCACCTGCCCTCTGTGTTTAAATGCATCGGCTTCCTTTACAGCAGCGAGGAAATGAGATTCTATTGCTTCTCTGTAAATAGAATGACAAGATAATAAGACTATAAACCTGTGATTTGTCAAAAAGAAATCAAGTACAATATAATATATATATATATATATATATATATATATATATATATATATATATATATATATATATATATATATATATATATATATATATATATATATATATATATATATATATATATATATATCCTCCGGTGGGAAAAGGCTGGAGTCCTACCGAATTCTACCGGAGTTGGGTAAACTTTATCCTCGTCGATATACAGATACACGGCGTTTGAAAGTATGCAAGTCAAAGGAAGTTGGGAAAACAGATAAAGGGAGTGTGTTCTAGAATTTACAGTAGAGTATATGTAAGATTGAGCATAGCGTTTAAGTCTGGGGTTTGAGAGTTGGACAGAGAAAGGAAGAGACTGTGTAGAAAGGCGTTTCAAACAAGCTCTTCTCAATAGAGGAGGTATGATCGGAAAAGCAGTGTCCATTGTAATAGCGATAGTAAAGAGAGAGTGACGCAACAATTCGACAGGCAGAAAGAGACGAGTAGGAGAGTTGACAAGTCGAAATGCCCTAGACTCCATCTTTTCAAGGGGAGCTGTATGAGTGGAACCACCTCATACAGGGGCGAACAACACTCCGATAAAGTGCAAGCAACTATTATATATATATAATATATATATATATATTATATATATATATATATATATATATATATATATATAATATATATATATATATATATATATATATTATATATATATATATATATATATATAATATATATATGAGTTGGACCGAATATTCATATTTGTATTTGGGAATATCCGCATATTTTTATTTTTCATACTAATTCGAAATATTTATCCAAATACAAAACAAATATTTATATTTATATTAATGCTCCAGGCTTGCAGCGAAATGAGCAGAAAAGTTATTGTTCCTCAAATATAACTAAACAATTTTAAGATTTGAAAGTTGAAGTTTTAAAAACTCTTTTCCAAAGGGCGGTGGTTAGGGAAAGAGGTTGGAGGGATGCATTGTAAGAGTGGGTCCAAGTCTCGCATCCTGGAAACATAGTAAATTCTTCAGCTAAACTCTTTTAAGAAATAATATTGGTGCAATATAGGATAGTTAACTTAAAGACATCTAATATTTATGTTGAAGATAAAATAAGAAGAATGTGTTCCATAATATTTGAATTCATATTCGTATTCGCGAACATAATAAAAAAAAATTCTTATTCCTATTCTTGAATAAAAAAAAATTCATAATCGTTCATCTCTAGTATATATATATATATATATATATATATATATATATATATATATATATATATATATATATATATATATATATATATATATATATATATATATATATATATATATATATATATATATATATATATATATATATATATATATATATATATATATATATATATATATATATATATATATATATATATATATATATATATATCCCCAATATGTCAAAGATGTATGCAAGAACCAGACACAACAGAACATCTTCTGAGATGCCCCTCCCTTACACAACACAGAACCCTCCATCACATCACCTCTCTGAGAGACCTTTGGACACGGCCGGCGGCCGTCGGATTTCCTAAAGGCAGAGTGGCCCTTCCAGTGAGGAAGGTCCAAGGGGTAAAAAAGTAAGTAAAGTAAGTATATATATATATATATATATATATATATATATATATATATATATATATATATATATATATATATATATATATATATATATATATATATATATATATATATATATATATATATATATATATATATATATATATATATATATATATATATATATATTCAACAAGACAATTAATAAGAATCTCAAACATGAAAAATATTTTACAAAACATAAGGGGTTAAGATTTTTTTTTTTTTTTTTTTTTTTTTTTTTAAATTAATTAATTCATGAGGATGTAAGGGATGGTCACAAAGAAAATATGCAAGTTTAAATCTTCTAGTATAACATCTGATTCCTAGTCACTTTTTACAGAATCTTTTATTTTAACATCTGCATCATAATTAGTCTCAGATTCAGACGATAATTTTGGTGGATACTGTGTTGCTTGATTCAACTTGTTCAAACATGCTGTGCATATCAATTCACTTTCTTGAAAATTAAACTTTACAAATTTGGTTGCAACATGCTTGGAAATGTTTCTAAGGCTCTTTGTTATTGTCTTTTCGTCTACGTAATGAGTCATTGTTTTATAATTAAGTTTATGAGGATAAGGACTCATTTTTTGAAGAAATATATATGTAAATGAATTACAAATTTCAATAAAATCTGTTTAATTTATTTCTGTGCAAAAAGAAAAATTTATTAAATTTTATCAAATTAAGACTATTAGTAAACAATAATTTAAAATTCTTATACATGAATTTTGTACACAGACAGTTTTCAAATGAATATTGTGGGGCCTCATAAATAATCCAAAATTTTCAGCTTTTCTTTTGTTTGTATTACAAGCAATATATATTGAATCAATATAGTATGTGAAATACAAGAGGTGAAACGGGTGGGAAAAATAAGTAAATTATAGCGTTGGCATTGACATATTGAAATTCAAGAAAACTTTATTTACTCATTTGTATTGGCTTGCAAATAACAGTTTAAAGGACCTAAAATAAAACTATTTTTTTATTCTGGACCTAAAACTAGATAAATATATATTGCTTTCTGGAATATTGTTTTTTTGAAAAAGTATTTCTTAAGGGGAGGATGGCTCTGCCCCCCAAATATTAACTGCTGAAAAATTGATGATCTCTCCACTATAGAGAGCTTTTAAACATCATTAATTTAAAAAGTTCTTCATTCTCTTTAAAATGAATTAAATAACATCTCTACAACATTCATAAGAGAAAATATTAAAATCAGTCTATCTTTGGGGTGTGCCCAAAAATGTAATTTCCCCAAAATTTTGGGGATCCATATCTTCTAACTCCTCCAACCGATTGCGCTACAATTTGAGATTTTTATTACAGGTACTAATACTAATTACCATACCAAATTAAAACAAAATTGGAAATGATCTACCTCAAAAATGCAATTTGCCTGTTTGATCTCACATGAAATATAAAGTAGCAGTGAGCATAAATTGATTTTACTATTTTAGTTAATTTAAATAAGGATTGTCTAAAAGTTGTTTACTCTGGAAATGCAAAAGACAGGGAAAATTACTTTTAAAATCTTATGTAAAAAGTTTTAAAACAAACTTACCTGCTACGACATCTAATTATACTTTCTTCAGGAAAATTGGAAAAATGTACAGTAAGAGGCCAAGGTATTGTCTTACCTCCGGTGTGTAAATCAAAAAGAACTCCAATTGGATAGTTCCTATAAACAAAGGAAAAAAATATAAATAAACAAATGTGAAGAAAATAGAGTACGACTCCTAACTGCATAAGCATCTTAGACAGATCTATTCCGAAATATTAAATCTCATTTATACAACTAGAATAGTATTTTCAAAGTAAGATTTTTAAAAAAATTAAAAAAAAAAAACTGACCATTTTAAGGGAATTCCTTCAAAATCAAGCCATATTTCATCAATTTTCAGATCTGAATTAATTGACCTTGTAAAGTATTTTTTAACCTGAAATAATTAAAAAATTTAAAGAAAATTAATTAGAAAAAAAGCTAAAATTTTATCAAATAATATTTCTATCTTCTTTTGACTCAATGCCTGGCACTTCTGATTTACAATTCAATATTAAAAATAGTTTTAGAAAAACTATAAGTAAAAAGTTATTGAAAATAATTGAAAAAATTAAAACACCTATTGAAATCAAAATATTTGGATGATTCTCCAATACTAATTCTTACCTTTCGTCAATGGTCTCCAAATGTTACTTCATTTCCAATCAATTCAAGCTGACGACTCTACCCTTCATTACTCTTTCTAATTTGAAAATTGATCCACTTAACAATAAATGGTTGATCCTAAATGGATGTCCTTTTAACAACTAACCTCTTATCTTTCTTGTATCTCTAATTGGGGCAAAGAAAACCTGGTTGTTTTCAATGCCACAAAACCATAGTTTCTTCAAATATCTATTTGTATTAATCTAACATACAACTAAAGTATCTTCAAAAATTTGCAACTCAAACCTCCTCCTTTTCTTAACACTCTTAGTGTTTCCATTTCTTGTGATCTTTCTTGGAAGGTTCACATTCTCATTCTAAACAATTTTCTAACAGGTTGGGTATTCTAAAGTGCTTTGGGAACTTCTTTTCACCAATTCAGTTGCCTGCTCCGTATTGAGACATTTTTCTCCTTGTGTGGAGAATGCATCAAATTTCTGGGGAGGTTCCACAAATGCTGCTCTTTTTGATTACATCGAATCTAGGGCATTTAGACTTGTCAATTCTTCTACTCTCACTAATCCCCTCCAATCTCTTTCTAGCCAACAAAATGTTGCATCACCCTCCTTATGCTATGCTATAACAATGGACAATGCTCTTCTGAACTCTCCAGTTATATACCTCTTCCTTTGAGGAGAGCTCATGCGACTAGTCTTTATACACAGTCTCATCCTTTCTCTGTCCAACTCTTTGATGTCAGAATTAACTGCTATGTTCAATCTTACATGTGGTAACCTGGAAAAGTCTGAAACATACTTTCTTTTTCTATTTTATCAACTTTATCAACTTCCTTTGACCTGCACACTTTCAAATGCATGTGTAGTATGTCAGTCTTTGATTTGGCTTTTGGTTTCTATTTTGTTTCTTTGCCCATCGGAGGAAGAGCAAGAAAAAAAATATTGAAATTTTTAAATCAAAAAGGGAAACATATGTAAAATATTGTATGACTAAAAGAAAAAACAAAAATTAATGAAATAACAATCTAGTATACACTATACAGTAATCTAAAATTGAGTTTTAATTTGTTCTAATCTGAAAATTTTATTCAATCAAGGCACACTTATATCACTGGAGGAAAATAAATGCAAATAATCACATATCATTAGAGAAAATAAGGTCTGACGATGCCACCCATAAGGGTTTCCATTCCAACAATTTCTGATATGGTTTGACCTAGTTGTACCTGTATTTTACTATTTGAAAAGATATAGTGGAAAGCTAATTTTAACTCATTTCTAAAATACTACATTGAAGATTATTTATTATATTTTTTATATTTTACTTAAATGTTTTAAGTATATAGGTATACTCTCCAAATTCACATTTGAATTTGTAAGTTAATAATTATTATTATTAATTTTGCAGAACAATTGACAATATTTATTCTATTTTAATTACAATGACATTTGCAAGAACTTGGGCTCAGGTGTGGCTTAATTTTTGGATTGGCTAGTCCTTAAAAACTGTTACATGATTCTGACAATTAATCTCTCTAACCAAAATATTCCCTAGTATGGACATGAAAAGCTCAAACTAATTGAACAATGATATAAAAAGTATATTACTTATGCAGTATGGAGATAGTCAAACTACATTTCGGTGCAAAACTACTTCATTTACAGCTGGCTTATGCTATATTTAATGTTTTGAAAAGGTTTATGAATAAATTAATTTTTGAAAATTAAACACACTTTCATTTGCATTTTATTTTTATTTAATTGTACAAAAGTTTGCCTTTAAATTATTAGTATGCTAATAGAAAATCTATTTATTATTAATAACTATTTAAAAATAAAAAACATGATAAATACAATAATTCTTTTGAAAAATCTCATGAATAGGAAAATCAAATTTTGAGGAATCACATACACCTTTTTTCCTTTAAGTAAACAAATCATCATAGACAAAGTGTTAAAATTCAAATGCATATTCTTTGTATCTTACCTTATCAAGTACAATTGGGAAATATGACATTCTTGGGACCATTAAGTAATGAGGATCTGGAGGTGATAAAGTACAACAATCATCGCTTGATAAAGAAAATGATATTGGGATCCTTCCATCCCATATTTCTCGCAATATCTCTCTGTCTTCACCCATAATTATTCACTAAAAGTTAATCTGTAATACATTCACATGAGTTAGTATGTAAATACCGGAGCTGGCTATGAAAAAGAAACCTAATAATAATAAAAACATGACATTGCGGGAACAGTAAAAAAAATTACCCTCTGTTTATCAACAAAAAGCATATTCATGTTGGTCAAGTGTTAAATGACAAAATCATTTACAACTCCTGTTTATTCAGTCAACATTACTAGTATACAATATCCCAACTTTTAGCCTGGTCAATATGTTGCCTGCATTTATAATAATAGGTGAAGGATTGAAAATATTTACGAAATTTCACTGGAAGAGCATGATATATTGATAAGCTTCATGCATCCTCATGGAATATCCCACAAATTCCATTGACTTATAAAAAATGACATCTGTTGAATTTCTGAACAGCATATTATTAACATTATTCCAGCACCAACAGCAGCAATCATGGGGCTGTAATACAGATTTATTCCAGCACCAACAGCAGCAATCATGGGGCTGTAATACAGATTTGCAGAATCTCTGATGTGCAGCAGTAAAGTTGAACTAATAAAATCAAATCCTTTTCATATCTTCTATTTATAATCTATATTAATGATTTGAATAGGGAAATGTTTAGTTTTTAAGTTGGCTGATGACACTCAGATGGCCTATTCTGTTAAAAATATTGAATGATGTATGACAGTTTAACATGATTTAGATAAACTTCATGGCTCAGCTGATAAGTAACAAATGAATTTTAATAAAAAAAAAAAAAAATGTAAGGTTCTTCATGTGGGCTATTCTGCTAAGAATATCAGTTATGAAAAATACAGGGAATGGCTCTAGTTTGTGGATAAAGAATAATATTTGGGTGTGATTATCAGTAGTTTGAAAGTGTTAAAATAGGTCTTAGAAGCTAGGAATAGATAGAGCTCACAGAATGTTAGGAATTATAAATTGAAATGTTAATTATAAAAGTAAGGTGATCTGAAGGCTCTATAACGGTTATGTTAGACCACTGTACAGTGAACAGGTTTGAGTTCCTTTTCTACAAAAAGACATTAATATGCTGGAGGCACTGCAGAGCAGAGCAACATGAATGATTTTTGGATTTGAAAATAAGTTACAGAGATTGGCTCAAGAGACTTGAAATATTTTCCATCAAAAAGAAGGTATGTTACAGGAAATATGATTCAAGATTTCAAAATGTTGTCTACTGATCATGTAGACGTGAGGAGATTTCTCAGAGGGGATATGATACAAGTTTACAAGATATTTGCATCTGACAGTAATACAGAGATTGAAAAATACTTTATATTGGACCGTGGAAGAGTAACTAGAGGACATGATAAGAAAATTAAAAAGAAGCCATGCCATCTCGATCTAAGAAAATATTCTTTCAGTAATAAAGTTGTTAATTTTTGGAATGACTTGCCAGAAGAGATTGTTGACTGTGATTCTCTTGTCAAATTTAGAAGGGGGCTAGATAGATTTATGGATGGTTTAGGTATTATATAATATAACTTGACTAAGCCAAATTGGTGGGTATATATGAATTTTTAGATCAACAGATCAACCTATGACTAAGCCTAATGGCAGTTTTTTTGTAGTGGGTGATGGTTCATTGAATGCTGCATGTGTAGTTGGGCTTGGCTTTGCTTTTATCTTTGCATGAATGAACTGATAACTAGGGAAGGGATAGACCTAGTCTTTTGTGCATGTACTAGTATTGTTATTGTTATTATTATTTGTTTGGACTGGGACAGTCTCGATAGGCCCTTGTGGCTTCTAACTGTCTCTATTTTCCTATGTTATAATTAAGAAATGTAGGTAATGTAGCCAAAAATGTTCCACAGTTTCATTCTGATATGAGCAATAAGGGCAGAGAGGTGACTGAGTCAAATTAAGTCTATGAAGGTGTTTATTTAATCCTGTATGTCCAATTCTTAACCTATGGATAGCAGTTTCTTGCCTTCTGTTTATTGCAGGTAAGGGAGTACAAATAAGATCCATGCAGAACTGTCCCAAATAATGTGAAAACTCAAGAAATCAGGTTGATCCCTCTTTATTTCATCCTATATGGAACTCTCAGCAAATGCCATAATTTCATGGTTTTCCAATTAAAAAATGCAAATTTCCTGTTGATTACGTGCTAATTGTGCTGCTGCATCCCTATCTCATCTGCCAAAGAAAATCTTTGGATATACTTGAATTCTAGTGAGAATTTTTATTATATCCAAGATTAATATTAGATTTAAAAACAAAGAGAAGATAAAAAGAATCAGTACAAATGACAACTTTGTGTGAGGAGAGAATCTCCATAAGGAATGAGAAAGCCTTATAGATTGCCAATAACTCAATAGAATCGAGTGAATTTCTTCCAACTTCCATGAAGTAGAGATATGTATCTCTGGAATATATATGACAGAAGTTGTAGAGGGAATAGGTTGAATCTTTGACACATCAGTATAGATATGAAAAAAAGAACCATAAGTTTTATGGTCAATATTATTGCAAATACAAATTATTATTTTAAGATTGTCTCCTTTATTCCACCATTTCAATATAAAGGTATGTATTGAAAATTACCTTAGGTAGAAATTAAAGAAGGTTGGCAGGAATATAAAGGATTGGGACTATGTCAGGAATGGATAATAACAATCCTCTAGATATTGCAAAAGCTCTATTCATAAAAGAATATTTGTGAAAATTAGCAGGATGAGAATGGAATTGCTAAAAAAAGACTATTTAAGTAAGAATTTTTAGGTGGTACAGTAAAAAGAGGAATTTGTAAACTTTCTTCTCCTTTTATCCAATGACAATTAACCTGATTCTATCAATAATATTTTTATTGGTAAAGATTTAAATAGCTTAATGGCAATATGCATAGCTGTATTTTGAATGTCATCTAATGCTTTAAAAGTTGATAAGATGATAAGATCCAGCTCTAAAGATTATACTCCCATAATCAATTTTACTCTGTAACTCATGAATAGATGTAATAGGGAGTCAGTTCCTGTGTAATACTTTAGTGATACAGGCCCAAATTTCTTTTTCTACTCAGTCTAACTATAAAAACTGTTTTTTTTTTTTTTTTTTTTTTTTTTTTTTTTTATGGTTAATTGACGAACATGATTTTGTAAAAAAAGAAAATTTTTAAAATACTTAAATTAAAACAAAAATTTTTAATGAAAATTATTTTTTTCAGTATAACATCAAAAGATCTTTCAATAGCACACAATGTCAGTCCTTTCATGTTAATGGTTACCATTATATATATTTTATTTTTTTTTTTAAAAAAAAAAAAAAAAAAAAATTTTTTTTTTTTTTTGGCAATATATATATATATATATATATATATATATATATATATATATATATATATATATATATAATATTATATATATATATATATATATATATATATATGGTAATACTTTAGTGTTGGGGGCCCCTTGTTTTTTTCTTCTCAGTGTAACTACGAAAAAGAAATGATACGTTTGTTTGTTTTTTTGGTTAATAGACGAACGCCAAATCATTTTATAAGAAAAAAAATATAAATAAATATTTTAATTAAAAACAAAAACTTTAAAACTGATGAAAATTATATTCCTTCTATGTGACGTCAAGAGATCTTTTAATAGGCTGAAGGGTCCGGATTCGATTCCCCTATAGCAAACTTAAACTATGATGTTTAATGTATTTGATCTGCCAGAGAGTTAGCACACCTTAATCGTTAACCTATCTATTATTATTCCAATGTCTAAAAAAAAACACAATATAAAGAAATGAGTACAGTAAATGATGATAACACGATAATATGATTTCTCATCACATGACATTTGTTTACAAACGTCAAAAGCTATTTAGCTAGCGCCAAATTGCCTCAAAGAACGATGTTTTTTGGCTATCTTAGGAATATGCTTAAAATGGGCAGAAATATATATATTTATAAAATATCATGTTTTCGAGTCAACTGATTTATTTTCAATGAATTCAACTAATACAGGATCATTTATTATTCTCCTATAAGAGAATTGTTAGGAGAGAAAATAAAATAATTAAGCATATTATTATCAAATTAAAAAAAAATTAACGTTACTGAAGAAAATGTTTTTAATAGGCTTTTGATAAATACCATTTGATTATAACTTATATACGAATATCTATTTTAGTATAAAAAGTAAAATTTTCAAATAATTTTGAAAATTTCTGTATATTTTACCATTTTAATTAAAATAAATTTAAAAAATTGACACAAAACTGGGCTCTTATCGTTTTCAAAGCATCATTTGTAATTTTAATCAAAATTAGGGATGACGAAGATACGATATACATCGATATAAAAAAATTTTTTACGATAGTATCGAAAAAATATCGATGATATTTTCAAAATCAATATATCGATATTTTATCCTCAATATCGAACCGACGATTTTTTTTTTTTTTACTTCTAGAAATTTTTACCGTGTTTTAACTTTTCTGCTCCTTTATAAAATAAAATATAAACAAAATTTGTGCTATTTTTCATGTGGGTATATATATATATATATATATATATAATATATATATATATATATATATATATATATATATATATATATATATATATATATATATAATATATATATATATTAATGATTGATCGGATGTCATATTTTATAATATGCGGATGCGGATGTCAAATTTTGGAGAAGTGTTGATGCAGATGCAGATGTTGAATTTTCGAAAAGTGCGGATGCTGATGCTACTGGCGTAGCAATATTGCAACTTTTAAAGTCTTCTATACCGCCGGGATTCGAACCCTGCATATATATAATATATATATATATATATATATATATATATATATATATATATATATA
>SEYY01005033.1:50000-54380 GCA_009176605.1 Armadillidium nasatum | reverse complement strand
TTTTACAGTAAAAGCAAGGGCGGCTAAGTCCATATCGCTTAGCAGGACACTGCTTGGATTTATGCTTAGTGCTGGAGCAGCTAGAGCATAGTTCTATTTCAATACAGCGCTCTTTTCTGGAGGCTGGATTCGAATAGACGGTGCAAGACGACATAAAATGTGCACCATCACACAGTTTACACTTTACAGATGAAGATTCCGAAGAAATACTAGACTTTTTTGGAGATGTGGTGTTCTCTTGTCTGGAGTACGCAGAATTTTGAAAAGATGATGTTTTCTTTCCATTTTTAGACGTAGATGCATGTGATGGATTCTTCCCTCTGATTCTTTCCATAGATTTTAAAATCATATGGTAATTATCTAAGATGATGTTGATGGAAGGATATTCTACCTTCGTCTCGATTTTCAATTCCCTTAGGAAACTTGAGGGCAATTTATCCACCACAATATGACTTAGAAGTTTACATCCTGCTGAACCCTCCTCCATAAAATCTAATTCGAATTCTTTAAGTTCATGCAGGTGTGCACGAACTTCTGATATGAAAGTTCTCACTGCTTCAAGATTTTTAGTTGTCTATGACAGGAGCTGTGTCTATTTTATGAAATAGACAATCGATTATAAAAGGCACATCAAGATATAAATCTTTTAAAATTTGGAGGGCAACTTCATAGTTGTCGTCCACATTAGGAAGATGTTCTACATCTTTTAATGCCATACTTGAAAGATGAGCCTTTAGATATTGAAGTTTTGCGGCGTCACTTAAGTCTCGCCGACTTCCGAAGACATTTTCAAATGATAGTAAGAAACGATCGAAATTGGAAACGGTCAGATTCTCCAGAAAAAGTTTTACACTTTAACGCAGGTATTTTGACCTCTTGCTTGACGGCTAATCCTCTCAATATGGATTTTACCTCCGACTGGTTCTCTAAGTTTTCCTGTTGATTTGAGCCGGAGGTTGACGAATGGCGAGATGAATTTCCTGTAGATATATTAAACTTGCTCATATCCTTCTGTTGTTGTAGATGATATTGAGACGCACTCACTATCTCTTTTATTGAGCAAGGTGTTATCATATTTTAGAAGACCGGATGAGCATATTAATGCCTCTATCTCTCCGTCATATTGACGCACCTCTAGAAGTCTTGACGATACTTCTTCCAACATAGACGATATGAGAGGTGAATTACTTCCGTCTGTTTGTACGATTTCCAATAATTGTTTGAAAAGGAGAGTAACTTTCCTTTTTGATACTCCTCTCATTATCTTGAGAGGTGATAATTTTTCTTTAACTTCTTCAACTTTTTTCTTAGTTTCCTCGGGTTTGAGGTTTTGCTCTACTATCTCCGCGTCACTGGAGATAGAAGTTTCCATTTCTTGAAGAAGCATAGAAACTGAAGAAATGTCGGCAATATTCATTTTTGTTATTTTTTTCGAATTTAAATCAATAAGAAAGAGTCAAAGCTCTGAAGAGATTGTAAACAGGAATATTGTTATGAAAAGTAGGAGCCTTGTTTTTTAACAGGTACTGCTAAATAGAAATACAAAAAACTCCGATAAAATCGGACTATAACTATCGAAATTATAACAAAAACAAAATTTGTTCACACACATATATATATATATAGATATATATATTTTCAAATTTGCGAAAAATGTAATTTTTCGACTTGATGTATGTGTCTGCTTGACTAGTTAGAAGAAATTCAAGGTTATTTTGCGAAGAAACTGATAACTTGACTTTTATATCAGTTCAAAGTTAGATCCTACTAGTTTAAATTTTTAAAATTTAGAAAATACGGCAATTTTAGGCCGAAATCACTCGGAACTTTAGTATACTCATATACAGCGTAGGCTTCGAGTATTTTTCACAAACTTTTGTTTTAATCAATTTATCTAGAATAACAGCTTAGGCTTCAATTCTATTTACATATAGTATATATACAGCGTAAGCTTCATATACACTTTTTGTATGCCAAAAGACTACTCAAATTTACAGCGTAAGCTTCAAATTATGAGTTTTTAATTTTGATGAATAGCACACGCACAATATTTTTTTTTTTTTTAAATTAATATATATACAAAAGAAAAGTTTTATACGAAAACACAGTTTAATAAATTATGACAACCTATCAACTTATGTATCAATATTTATAATATTGGTAGAAAATGCACTGTATATATATTATTAACGAACGAAAGATGGGAAAATTCTCAATAAATAGAAATTAATCAAAATCGAAAGGTTTCAAAATTCACAACGAAAATTAGGAAAAAGTTACGATTTGTAACAAAAAACAGCCGAAAAGATTCTCAATTATAGAAATTATAGACTAGATCAAATTGGAGAAAAGATAAATGTTTCTCAATTATATAAAAATTTAGGATTTAAAGAAAGCTATTATTAAAAAAGATGTTTATTTGCAGAATTTATAGGAGATTATTTTTTAAATTTAGTCGAAATCAGTCGAATGTAATCTCTCCAAAATTTGCAGAAAATAGCACTTGATCATCGAAAGATGCGTCTCTGTAAAAGTATACAAAGAACAAAATTTAGTTTTAAATAGGAACAAAAAGAACTTCAACAAGAAAGAACACTGATATAAAAAACTTACATAAAAATGACTTTGATTGTTTGTTTTGAGAAACATTTAGTTTCTCAGGAGAAGACGAAATGCGTGTTCCGTGTTCCTCTCAGAGAAGTTAAGTTTTGTTCTTTCGACTGTTGCAGTTTCACAATTCAACTCTTTTAAAGAGAAAATATATCGAATGAGTTAACTTATAAAACTATTCAGATTTTTGAAAGGTATTAAATCTTTAGAGAGCTCTTTGTTACAATTTCAAAATGAGAATTATCAAATACGACTTTTAATTTCTAGCTCTTTGAGAAATTTGCGTTAAATTCAAAAAGAGAACTTGTCAATGCGACTTCAAAATGGGAACTGAATTTTTTCAATAGCAACTTTCCATTTTACTTTTTGTGCTAATGTAATTTTAGATTTTAGCTATATTATTTTTTTTAAGCTATTTAAATTTTAATTATATATATATATATATATATATATATATATATATATATATATATATATATATATATATATATATATATATATATATATATATATATATATATATATATATTTATATATATATATATATAGGTTATTTATTTATTTAAATTATTTATCAATATATATATATATATATATATATATATATATATATATATATATATATATATATATATATATATATATATATATATATATATATATATATATATATATATATATATATATATATATATATATATATATATATATATATATATATATATATATATATATATATATATATATATATATATATATATATATATATATATATATATATATATATATATATATATATATATATATATATATATATATATATATATATATATATATATATATATATATATATATATATATATATTATATATATATATATATACAAGAGTATATTGCTCATCGCTCTTTAGCATTACTGAAGTTTCGAGTGGGTTGTAAATTTGAAATGCTCAACTAATTGCATTATTCAGATCTGTTCAAGTAATTGTATTGTTCAATGTTCAAGTAACTTCAACTCAAATGAATTTCACATGTACTACGTGATTCACGTTATCATATCTTACTCCATTTGAGTACTTTCAACCGTAATAATGGCTTTTTCCTTTAATAGGATCTTTACTAAATCTTGTCAACTCCATTTGAGGTTGCTCTACTATACCCTACTTCTTATTACTTTAGACATTAGAACTTTCATAGTCAGTTTGTTATTATTCATTCAAGTACTTAATCACTTATCTCAATACACCTCGATTTGTTCTTTCCACCAAGTCATTCTTCTTATCCCTATATTTTTCATCCTATTTCTTCCTCTTATTCAATACCACATGTATCTATTAATCTTTCATTTTCAAAGTATTTTTCCTATTTTCATTTTAAAATTTAATATTTGGTCTCTTATCTATACCAGAGAGTTGAAACAAATACATTATCTAACAATTTCATTTTTAACTTTCTTGATAAATTTCTGTTTCAATATTTCTCTTAAATTATTTAATTCTCTCATCATCCCAATCCTATGAACGCTCTTTTACCCTCCGCATCCTTACAATCAGTCTCTTCTTTTCATTCCTCTGAGAGTCCCCAATATCCATCCTAAGTACCTAAAGATTATAGCTTCCGTTAAGCTTAATCCATCCGCTTTTGTTTTCAAACCAAGTATGATTCTTCTCTCTCTCTCTCTCTCTCTCTCTCTCTCTCTCTCTCTCTCTCTCTCTCTCTCTCTCTCTCTCTCTCTCTCTCTCTCTCTCTCTCTCTCTCTCTCTCTCTCTC